>CATKHJ010250012.1:0-15341 GCA_949750685.1 Vernicia montana
CTCTCGTTTAAAGCCATGGATGGAAAAGCTTGTCAGTGGCAGCCAAGCTGCTTTCATTCCTAATCGGGCTATTCAAGATAATGTCTTGATTGTTCATGAACTCATCCACAAGCTTCATAAGTCGGAGGCGAAAGTTGATCACGATTGTGCCAATAAGCTTGATATGCTTAAGGCTTATGATAGAGTTGAATGGGAGTTTTTGCTTTCAGTTATGAGAAAGATGGGTTTTCATGAATCTTTTGTGCAGCTGGTCTTTCAATGCATATCAACGGTAACATATGCAGTGCTTGTCAATGGTGTTCCAACTAAAGTTTTCAAACCAACAAGAGGCTTGCGACAAGGAGATCCTCTATCTCCGTACTTGTTTCTGTTTGTGTCAAATGCTTTATCTGGAATGCTTGAGGAAGCAGAGAGGAGGAAAGAAATTCATGGTATGAAGCTTTGTAGAAGAGGGCCTTCAGTTTCCCATATGCTATTCGCCGATGACACTATGCTTTTTACCAGAGCTTCATTTCAAGAGCTGAATACTATAAAAAAAAATTCTCCATCTTTATAGAGCAGCTTCTGGGCAGAAGATTAATCTGCACAAATCTTCGCTGTTATTCAGCAAAAATATTCATGAAAACCAAAAAGCACAGTTGCTTGACTTGATGGGAATGAAGGAAATAGAAAATGGGGAAAAGTATTTGGGTTTGCCTACGAGATGGGGTAGATCAAAATCTGAAATCTGCTCCTTTTTGGTTGAAAGAATGCAGCAAAGGGCAGGCTCATGGAAGAGAAGACTTTTATCTCACAGTGGTAGAGAGGTAATGATTAAGGCAGTCCTTACAACCATCCCTACTTATCTTCTTTCTTGCTTCAAAATCCCTCTTAATATTTGTAAAAAATTAAATGGGATAATGGCTAGTTTTTGGTGGGGGAAAAATTCAGATAAGAAGCCTCTTCATCTAATATCGTGGGATAAATTGTCTAAATCAAAGATGATAAGGGGTCTTGGTTTTAGAAATATAGAATGTTTTAATATTGCTATGATAGCAAAACAAGCATGGAGACTTTTAACAAGACCTAATTGCTTATGGGCCCGTATGATGAAAGCACGATATTTTCCTTTCACCAATTTCTGGTCAGCGAAGAAGGGTTTCAATAGTTCTTGGGGTTGGCATAGCATCCTTGAAGCTCGTGATATCTTTTTGGAGGGTGCTAGACTGAATGTGGGCAATGGGAAAACAATTAGGATATGGGAAGATCCCTGAGTGCCTGACCTACCAAAATTTAGAATTCAAACTCCTCAGCCACAGAATTTGAGTCCCTTCTTTGTTAATGATCTACTCGACAGAAATGGAAAATGGAATCAAGGTTTGCTCAGGCAAATTTTTTCTCCTGTTGAAGTTCAGAAAATTCTTATAATTCCAGTTGGGGATGAGAATTCCAATGATATATGGGTGTGGCATTGGGATATCAATGGAAAATTCAGAGTTCGCTCAGCATACCACAGGTTATTGGCCCTTAGAGATCGAGACCAACATTTTGAAGCTTCATCCTCTGCTTCTTATCCATCGAAACAAGCATGGAAAAATCTTTGGAAGCTTAAAATTCCTCCTAAGATATCCATGTTCATATGGAAACTTTGCCATAATGCCATAGCTTTGAAGGAAAATTTGCTCAAGAGGTGAGTAATCTATGATGACTTATGTGAAATTTGTAACTCTGCCTCTAAAACTATTGAGCATTTGATATTTTTTTGCCCTCACGCTCGTGCGACCTGGTTCTCCTCTATGCTAAGTTTCTGTCCAAATCCATCTCTTATTAATAATTTTTCAACTTGGTGGCAGAACATCATTTTGTCTGATATTGTAATTGAAGGTGTTCCTATTGCAGCATGGGTAGCTTGCATTTGTTGGAATATTTGGTTGAGTAGAAATGAATGTTTGTTTAAAAATTGCAGGCCTGATCCGGTAAGAGCAGCCCTCAAAGTAGTAAAAATAATTAAGGAATACTATTATGTATTTCTTAGTTCATCAACTTCTACAAGGACGCATCAATCTCCCCAGATGAGTAGATGGTCTCCTCCTCTTGCGATGATGATAAAGTGCAACTTTGATGCGAGTTACAATCCAGAATCCAGAATGGCAGGAGTAGCGGTGATCTGCAGAAATGAGAAAGCAATGATAGTAGAAGGTGCGGCCTTGCGGAAGTTGGTTAGATCAGCTTTAGTTGGAGAAGCAGAAGCTTTAATTCTGGCATTGAGACTTGCAATCAGATCTGGTTTTCAATGTTGTATTATGGAATCTGATTGTAAAGTGCTTATAGATGCTTGCAACAATCCAACTGGTGATTGCCCGTGGGAAATACAAGCTCATATGGACGTTGTTAAAAGTCTTGCTTCTAGTTTTAGTTTCATTTCCTTTTGTTGGGTTCACAGATTGGCTAATCAATCTGTTGATTGGGTTGCTAGAAATGTACTAATTGGCAATCTGTCTCCTGTATGGACTTCAGTTCCTCCTCTAAGGCTTCATAGCCTTCTTTGTATGGATGCTATTAGTTAATGAAATCCTTTCAAAATTTGGCAAAAAAAAAAAATAATTTAGTTGATTTAATTTTGTAGCATTGATAAGAAAAAAAGTGGGAAAATGTTTTGCAACTCGGTTGAGCTATGTTTTATATGGCACAAGAGGGTAGAGAATGAAAAAGATAAAAAATAGAATAATATGGATAAATTAAAATAAGGAAAATAAATTTATAATACCTAAAATAACCCATTCCAACCTCTCTGAAGATCTTGCAAACCCAGTTCAGCAAAAATTCAAGAATTTCAAGAATTTTAGGACTAAAATTCAAGAATCTTAAACAAAAATTAAAAAACTCTTGAAACCACCTCTTATTGCTAGCCCTGAGTCTTTTCCTCCATTTCTTATATGGCACATGGAGCTTTGTTAAGAAATCTTCTGGCAAATTCTAAATTAATGATGAAACTAAAGACAAATTGGGATCCTTTGGCAAATGACTCACCATGGTCAAATGTGCAAAGCTAATGTCGTGTTGTAATCTCCACTCAAAATCATTTATTGGCCTTTTGCTTCAATTCCAAAGCTTTGTCTTTATTCTTGGCACAAAGAGCAGCCTCCAGATCTGTCAAATCCTTAACCATTCAGATTTGTCAAAGAGCAGCCTCTTGTCGGAGCTGTTTAGGTGTCCACTCCAAGCCGTGATTCAACGGCCCTTCCTTAGGTGATTTTTCATGTTTCTTTTTTTTTTTTAAATTGCTTTTTTTTTTATTGTATGGTGTAGCTGGAAAATAAGTAAAGTGATATTGAGCACTTAGGTAAGTGGTGTTGTTAGAGAGTCTTCTCTCGCAGAACACACCTGGGTTGTTGCAAGGAACGGTGGAGGATTAAGTTTTAAATTGGAATTTGCGGCAATTTTAGCAGTAATGGGTTCTGCCTTTCTTTCTATCTTTTTTGTTTTTTTTGGTTAATAGATCTTTTATTCTGTTTTTAGTTTAATTCTTGTTTGGTTAATAAGAATTTGCAAGAAAAGAAAATTAAGTTTGATAATTTGAAAAATAAATTTCTTATTTATTTTTTATTTAGTTTATGAAAAATAAAAAGGAAATGACTTAAATAAAAAATTTGATTATAAAAAAGGAGCATAGTTTTTATATAAATTTTTAATAGAAAAAATGACAGAATAACTAATAAATTTAATGAAATTAAAATTGAGGATCGAGTTAATTAGTTTAATAAAAAAGAAATCACTTAGGTTAAATTTTAAAGACGAAATAGTATTTTATAATTATGGTAGACAATTTATTGTCCAATAAAGTGAATTTATTTAGAGATTTGAAATATAGTTGCATGTCATTTAAATAATCTTCCAATATATATATATATATATATATATATATATATATATATATATATATATATTACAAGATAGATAATATTTTTTTATTATTTATCACAAAATTTTTATTTTCATTATTAGCAAATATATATATAATTAATCTAAATTTTTTTATTTTTAAGTTCTTATTCTATATTAAATATTAACTCTCCAAAATGACAGTTTGTTACGTGATATTACATTTTTGTAATATATTAATAAATAAAGTTATTCCATTAAAAATTTTACAAAATTAAATATAAATATAATTTTTGTTTAATTGTTCATGGAATAAACTTAAGTTTAAATTAGTTGCAAAATAAATAAAAATAGAATAAAATAGCTGTGATGGGCCATTTTCCCCGGTCTGCGTTCGAACCAAGGTGTCCTTAAGTCTAGAGGCTCTCATTAGGGCGTGATCTTTTTCGAGAGTTGATCCTTCAGATGTTATGGGCTAAGTATTGGGTAGGGTTGACTATGTAATTGGTAGATATCAATCCGTACTGAAAAATCAAATAAAAAATATTTAGAATTAAAATTATTTATTGATGGTTTGATTTTATTAGAATCGAATTGTCTTAAAATTTTTTTTTGTACAGTTCTAAATATTAGTAGTTATTCATACTGAGAACTGTATCGAACCGTCCTAAACTGAAGAATCGAAACTAAAACCGATTTAAAATATATATATATATATATATATATATGTGTGTGTGTGTGTGTGTGTGTGTGTGTGTGTGTGTGTGTGTGTGTGTGTGTGTGTGTGTGTGTGTGTGTGTGTGTGTGTGTGTCAAAAAGGGTCATGACACGTTAATCGGATTCGCCAAACATGAAAAATTTTTGTGTTAGGGTTGAGGTTTAGCAGATTCGTATCGGTAAATGGGTTAACCCGTTTATGATACTATTTAAACGAGTCGTGTAACAGGTTGACACGCTAACCTGTTACAACCCGTTTAATTTCACGTGTCGTGTTGGGTATTGTCAATTCGACCCAATCTATTTATAACCTGTATATTTTTTAGTAATATTAAGAGTTAAAATAGTCATTTATATTGTATTGGAAGAAACAAACAAAATTAATAAAAAAATAAAATGACAAAAAAATCAAAGATAAACAAAATCTTATTTAAGTTTATTTGATGGTGTTTCTTTAAATGTTTGAAAAACATATGAAATATGAAATTTTTAATAAATTTACAATTTTAATCATGATTTGATTTATGGATAATATTACAGTTAATTTCTGTAATAAATATATTACATTTCATGTTATAAATATTATACAGGTTAAATAGGTTGTGTCGGGTTCATGACTCATATATGATCCAATTAAATAAACAAGTTACATGTGTCGTATTCGAGTAACCCGTTTAATTTTCGTGTCGTGTTAGGGTGACACGATTAATAAATGGGTCGTATTCGTGTTGAGCCTAATCGTGTCACCTGAATATATCAACCCGATACGAACACGACCCACCAATACATTTTGACACCCCAATATATACTTTGATATTAAATTAGCAATATATTTTAAGAAAATTCAATAATGTATAAGTAAAATTTAATTTTTATTAATTATAAAATTTAATTTTCAAATTAATTATTACATTATAACTTTGTAAGTGCAAGTTAAATTTTGAAAAAAATTAATAATTTGTATAATACTAATATTATTTTAAAATTTCATTGATTTTTGTAATACTAATAATTTGTAATTTCATTGATTTTTGTTTTTGTTGTATATATTATGATTTAATTTCAATGGAAGTGGTTTAAGCTAAAAAGAAATATATATTTTTAATTATTTAAAAATAAAAAATCTCTGAATCTCTGTTTTGTCCCATTTTGTACCGAACTGTCCCATTAGACCCCAATCTCATTCGGGATAGTTCGGTATGAAGATTTTTATCTCACAGTTTGGTTCCGGATATCTACTTTCGAAAATCTCCAAAGTTCGGTTCGGTTATGGAGATTTTTCAATTTCTAGATTCTCCTGAACCGTGTTCAGCCCTAATATTGGGCTTGGACTTTCTTGGAAAAAAGTATGTCCAGTCCAAGTTTTGAGGAGAGGATGTGCGATTATTGGAATTGGCAAGGATATACATGGTAAGTTGAAGTAGTGGATCTCAGTGGGCATAAGAAGGGCAAAGGTACAAGGCCTCACACTTATGGAACAATGCGAATCTCGATGAGAGGAAGTGTTGACCTTGCTGAATGGAACAGTTGGATGGAATGGTGCTAACCTCGCTTTGCAGAAGTGCTGACCTTGATGGATGGAAAGACTAGAGTCTGACATTGGAGTGGTTGGATCTAAACCTGCATGGCAAAGACATATAACATTAGGAGGTCTGCGCCAAGTCTTTCGATACTTAAGTCAGTGTAACTATATATAGAGAGTTAAAGGCTCGGGAAGAGTGTGAATTTGTGGATGATGTCACTATTTCCTGGAGTGAGGGGGTTTGAAAACTTTCACCGTGACATTTTCCAGTAGGAAAGAAGGTCTTTGGGCATTGAACTTCAGTAAGTGACTAGCTCGAATGAAAATGACAATCTACGGTGAATGACTTAGAGATTGCTCTGTTAGAGTGTACCTCCTAGGAACTGAGTGGTTCAGGAGGTGTAGAGAGTTTCCTTTAGGAAGGTTATGATATTTGGTAAAGAAGGAGCGTCCTCCCAGAGAGACGGGAAAGTCCGTGGGAGGAGCCGAAGGAAGGAAAAATCCTTCAAAGCTCCCATTTTGAGAGAGAGGTCCCTGAACTTTTATATGAGCCTTGGGTTGCGTGGCTGCAAACAAGGTTACATTATTCTGTAGTTGGACAAAAGTAATGAAGTGCCTGTTTTGGAGGCTGTGGAGCCTTGTACTTGAAGTGATAAAATCTCATTTTTTGGAGGTGACATAGATTATGTGTTAGACAAGTTTCAAAGGAGTTGTCGGTTGAGATTTCTCCTATAAGTTGTCCATTGACAAGGCAATCTACTGCTGGAAACGAGGTGCTCGTGCTTAAATGTAAGGAGATGATGTAAGGTGACCTGTCTTAGAAAGAATGAGAGGCACTGGACTTGTTGATGTAAGGGATGCTGAGAGATACTAAGCTTGTTGGTTATGGTCTTGAGAGGTGTTAAGTCTGATTGTCTTGTGGTTTGTGTTTTGAATGGTCTGCTTCTGTTTTGAATTTGTCTTATGAGGCTCAATTTTGGGTGAGTCATTTTTAATTCTTACAGCTTAAATTTATTAAAATAAGAAAGAAATGGATTTTATTTCTTGTGTTTAAACTTGTTTAATAAATGAGATGAAGATAATTGTAGTGGTTTATGTAATTTTTTTTTGCCAAATGTAATTTGGAATATTAATTTAAAATTTATTTAATGTGATATGAATTTAATCGGCTTATTAGGCTCAAGTTTGTCCATTAACCATTTGAATCCTATTTTATTAAAAATAATAAGGATACAAAATTAATTAACAACAAAAACAAGAATATGAAAGATTTCGAGAGAGACGCGTGGAGACAAATTCAATCAGAGGAGAAAGTGGTGTGCCGTCACATTGGTTCTTGGTTAGTTGGACTGCTCAATGACTCCTCTCCTCCCCTCTTCTTGTTTAACACCAATGTTGTTAAAATTAGATTGGAGGTTGAATTGGTCAGTTCGACCGGTTCAATTTAATTTATATGACATTTTCTCTTTTTTTTTTAATTTTTTTAGTTCAAAACAGTATCATTTTGAAAAAATTCGGTTCAACTGGTCACCGATTTTTTTGATTTTTTTCAATTCGAATCGATTTTTTTCGATTCATGATTTATCTAATTTTTTATAATTTAAAAACTAAACTAATAATCGGTTCTCAATTTAACTAATTCGACCAACTAATTTGATATGATTTTAACAACATGGGTTAACACACAACCACCACCACTAATAACAACTACGACATTATATTATTATGACAACAAATAATATTAGGCATAATTTTAATTCCAACCTTACAGTATATCTATAATATCACACTATTTAAGTGGTCATGCGCTTTATATAATATTTTAAATCGGTACATCAATGTCTAATCAATGATTTAAATAAATAATAATTAATATATTTAAAAGTTTAATTTTTTAATTAAAAAAATGAAATGATGATTCACATTTAAAAAATAATTGTACTACTTATCTCATTATATTTTAGTATTTTCTTTAAGTAAAATAACTTTTAAATAAAATATTATTCAAATTTCAAATCTCTTAAATTCTAACTTAATTTGTTTGAAAACTCAAGGACTAAAAACTAAAAAGTGATTGATAATATAAGTGTACAATATTTTAATGAAAAGACTAACACTATATATAGATAAAGTTAAATGGAATGGGAAGAGAGGTAAATGAAAGAGAAATTGATAATTATTTTATTTGTCTTTAATTTTTTTATAATAAGAATAAAATAAGGAGGATAAATAATTTAACTACGTTGAAGTTGCTTACACTTTAAATTGGGATGTAAAAAATTTTAATTTTTAGAGAGAATTATATTATATATATTTTATTTTTTTTACCCTTAATATTTTATGTTACTCAAATGTACTCTTTTTTATTTCTTTTGAACACTTTTATTTTTTACAATTATAATTCACATCCTTTTTTTTTCACTCAAACAAAATAATATTATTTTCTCTTATTTTTTTATTAATCAAATTTTAATTTGTCAAATAAAATAAATTAAAATTTTCTCCCTTTCAATCCTTTTAAAATAACTTTCCCTCTTCTCATTGCCTTGTTGTCATGAATAGTGTAAAATGAGATTAAATTTAGAAAAAAAATTAATTTACTTTTTGAAAAGCATAGACTTATTTAAAATTAATTTAATTCATATCTTTATCTTTTTAAAAAAGTATAAAGAGAAATAAATCTAAAATTAAATTAATTAATTCATTATTAATTTTTTTTTTATTATTCACGCCTAGAAATAGCTCACTAATAAATATATATGCGACTTAAACAATAGAGTCAAATACCTCTCTCCAATACTAAAAGAGGAAAAATTTTATTATTTAATAAAAATCCTTCTATAAGAGCACAAATTGTTACTAATTTAATAATAATTATAAAAAAAAAGAATTATTCTATATATAAAGAAAAAAATAAATATTTATTTTGTCCAATCTCATAGAAATTATAATAATTAATTCTGAAAATTGTATTCTTAAAACAGATAAATAAGATAGTGAGCATAGTTATAAATGCATATTATATTTAATATAGAAATTATAGATAGTGGGTATGGACTATGGACACGCATTGAGCTTATTGAAAGTGAGATGAAATGAGTGTGCAATGTCAGGGGTTTGATTATAATGGTTTAAGTATAAAAAAAAGGTTTTAATAAAAATTAAATGGAAAAATTGGGGCTTTCCTGTAATTAAAAGAAAATACATAAAAAAATAAAATAAAATAAAATAAAAACTTACGCCAGGGGGAAGGCAGCGAGAAATTGAAACATCCGCCTCCGAACTCATTGTCTGGCAATGCCATGCCAGCGTTTCAGAGATTATTATTATTATTATTCCAAAAAAAAAAATAAAAATAAAAAGAAAAATATTATTCGCACACAGATAGACATAGACAGAGACAGGGAAAATAAAATAAAAATAATAATAAAAGAGAATCTGTGTCTTGGTATAATCCGCCTTCTCCGATACAGCTTATTTATTTATTTATTATAAATTAATTTAGGTTAGGTTGAGTAGAGGAGTTTTGCTGCGTTTTGATCCAAAAACCTTTCTCTCCCTCTCTCTATATAGTTTGTGTGTATTTTCTCACTGCTTATCTCACGTATATATGTATACATTAATTATTATTATTATTATTTTTTTAAATGGTTGTTGTATACGTTGAGGCATAAGTAAATTTATTTTCAGAGAGAGAGAGAGGGAGAGAACAGAAAGAAAGAGGGGGTTGAGCTTTGGATTATCAAATTATGAATTCAAATTTGGCTTCTTCTTCTTCTCGAGGCATGGCCAAGGATCATAAACCCAAGAGGCTTTATCAAGTCTGGAAGGGAAGCAATGTGAGACTCTCTCTTCTTGACCCTTTTAGTTTCTCTAATGGAATTGTTTGATCATGGATTGAAATGGGCATTTTTTTTTTTATTTATTTTTTTCCTTTTGTCGTCAATAGTATTTTATTGGGTATTTTCTTTTCAACATATAATTTTGTTCAGATACTGATAGATTACTATATGAATTAAGACCAACTGAAAATCAGAATTGAAACTGGTATTAGAAGCCATAGTAGTCTTATTATAAGATTATTGGTAAGAATAGTCTCCACTTTTGGTTACAGCTCATGTTAAATGTTATTCAAACCATTATTTTATTTTATTTTAGTTCACTCGTTATAGAGACAACTTTAATGTTCTTTATCTCCTTCATTAGTATAATACATTTCCTGTTATCTAAAAATTAAAGTTGGGAATTATGAATATACTTTGTGGATCAAACAAAACTATTATGCCATTTACATGTTCTTTTCTAAAATTAGGCTGTATCTCAGATGGTTGCAGCAATGCTTGTTGATTTGATTTGATTTTCATCATCCAAACTCCCTTATCATGTCTGCTTTTTCTTTGTTCTTTCGTATATGCACAGTTAGTAATTCAAATTTATTGGTCTTTGCATGAGAGCCTTTGTCTGTGTTTACCACTTATCAGTCTCTAAACTTCAGCTAATATCAATTTTATGATTACAGTAGTAGGCGATATAACTCTAGTGTACTTGTAGTCTCTCATTTTTCTGGATTCTCAGGGAAATTGTCTACCCTTTAATCCTTCATTTCTTTTTGTTTTTTAATAATATTTATATCTTTATTGCTAAGCTACAAATGTTTTACTTGGCTAACATTACCAGTCTCAGAAGTTGTTTGCTTTTCAAAAATTGTGTGATTCGTCATTTGTTTGGTTTTATGATCTAGCTGACATGTATGCGGATGAGATTTGTTATATTCTTGAAAGTCCCTTGCTAGTTTGAAATCCTTTCATTGACACACTTTGCTATTTATTGTTTTGGTTTTGTTAGAGATTTTTTTGTGGTGGGAGATTGATATTTGGTCCTGATGTGGCATCAATGTTTCTATCTACACTTCTTATTGTCTGTCCTTCAATTGCTTTCTGTATAAAAACCTACGTGAAGATTGTGGATGGAGATACCAGAAACCCTGAGCATTGGTATCCCGTGTTAATTGTGGGCTCCTTCCTCACTATATTAGTAAGTGTTTCATTTAAGTCTGGCCTTGAGCACTGTTAACAATTGGCAATATTATGTCTTCAAAAAGGAAAAAGGACACACGACAATTGGTTGAAATGTTCCCTAAGAGGCCATGTGTAAATAATCTCTACATACTTTGTCTTTTGACCATTTATGTTATAGTTTTGACATGAAATAACCTTAAAGCCATTTAAAAAGTCTTAAAGCATTTAAATGGAATGTTTGAGATATACCATTTCATTTCATTATATATCACTTTTTTTGGTTGAAATAATGGACCTTTATTCAAAAGAGTAAGGGTATGACTAAGGTGTGGTAATTCAGAAATAAAAAATAAATGACATGCCCCATTTTCTTTTAAAATGTCCCACGTGATGAGTTCACTTTGTAGTATTAAACCTATTGTGATTCATTTGCAAGATCAATATTAGGTTCTTGAAAATTTGACTGTTGTTATCTGCTCATTGTGCTTCTTGAACCTATTTCATATTATAAAAATCAACCCAATTCAACTAAGCATTAATCCCAATTAATTGGTTTTAGGTATATGGATCCATTTCTATTTACTTATATATTTTATGGTTACATTTATAGGAAACCTCAATGATGCTAAATTCTTCTTTATCACTTTGCCCGATGTCACCCTTTTTTGACCTCTTATCTTCTTCACTATTCTGACTTGGATATGCTCAATCTGTATTGTGCATGTGCAAATGCCATCTCAATCCTCTCTAACATATATTCAAAGGGTGTCTTTTCCACCTTTCTATTACTGGACTCAGTAATTATTTGGTTTCGTTTGTCTTTCTGTCTTTCCACACATCTAAGTATTTTCATGTCTACCATGCTCATTTTGTTCCCACGTTCTTTTTACCTCCAACATTCATTGCCATGCATCCACGGATGGTTCTAAACAACCTGCACCCCTCACTCCCCCAAGGTTAATATACATATAGAATGACTTAATGAAAAAATATAGTTGTTTTATATTTCTCATAATTATCCCCCTAAAAACTAAAGAAATTTGCTCTATTAGCACCAAACCCAACATAATTAAACTATTTTATGAGTACAAAGCATGGTTTAACCTGTTTCTATGGCTTCTAATTTTCCAATTAGTGTTGATATTGTTAATGTTTCAAGTATCTATCTTGTTTTCTTGGTTTTTTTATTAAAATTTTCTGTATCCTTAATTTTATAACTATGAACCCTTATATTTTATTTATATGTATTGTATAATTACATATAAATGTGTTTACATGTAATTTTTACTTATATTTTGGCCCCCTTCAAAGTATAAATACTAGATCCTTCCTTGTATGCATCATAGCTGGTTGTTATTCTGAAAACCAGAAATGGAAGTGTTTCATGTTTGTATCATCTAAAAGTGCTTGTTCTGTAAATAATTTCTTCTATAGGTTCTCATTTTGCTTAAGTTGCTAGTTACATAAGAATTTATAGCTATGAAGAATTTTCTTTTGTTTGCAGTGACAGCTTCCTCTTGTATGTATATGTTAGTGTAAACTTTGATGCTAATGTCAATTTTCCCACAGGATTTATTGTTTCTCTTCTTGACCTCTAGTAGAGATCCTGGAATAGTCTGTAGAAATACACGACCTCCTGAATCAGATGAAGCATTTGAAATGGCTACCCCTTCTATGGAATGGGTTAATGGCAGAACTCCCCATTTAAAACTACCCCGGACAAAAGATGTGATGGTTAATGGTCATACAGTGAAAGTTAAGTACTGTGATACTTGTTTGCTTTATCGCCCTCCTCGTGCTTCTCATTGTTCAATCTGCAACAACTGTGTTCAGAGATTTGATCATCACTGCCCATGGGTTGGTCAGTGCATTGGAATAGTAAGTTTATTTATTTTTCATTGCAATCTTATCTTTCAAGGGAAAGAAAATATTTGAACTAGACATTATTACTTTTAGTAGGCTAACTGTCAACTTTTGTTTCTCTGACTCTTTGCATGTTTGAAATGCGCATGGAAATTTGGTTATAATGCTCCTAATACAAGAAGAAAAAAAGAAAAAAGAAAAAACCTTATGCCAGATAGATACTAGCATATCTGACCCTTATGTTCAAGTTGGAACTAAGGGTATAAATGAGTCAAGTTACTCGTGAGCTACTTGAACTCAACTCATAAAACACTCGAATTCGACTTGATTGTAATTGAGTCGAGTTAGAACTCAAGTAGTTCGAGTAATGAGTAACAAGTCAAGTTTGAGTCGAGCTAGAACTCAAGTAGTTCGAGTAACGAGTAACAAATCAAGTTGACTCGAACGACTAGCTAGCCTAATCGAGTATTGGGATTTTTTATAATTTTAAATATATTTTATATTATATATTATAATTTACTAATTCGAGCTCATTCAAGTTTCTTTGAGCTTCATTTTGATATTAATAAATAAGTTAATTTAATTTTTTTTTAATGATAATTGAGTCTAATTGAGTCGAGTTCGAGTATCCATTGTAATCGAGCTCAAGCTTCAAAATGAGAATTCGATCAAACTTGAGTGGAGTTTAGAGCCTCAAGTTTTCTAATCGAGTCGAGCTCAAACTCAGCACTGTTTCGACTCAACTTGGCTCGATTATACCCCTAGTTGGAGCAACATAGCTGCCAATAAAATGATGGAGTAAGATCTGGTGAACATCAAATAATTTCCTGACATTTTTCTATTTTGGGTCTATTCACTGGAGGTGTCATAAAGATAAATCTTAAAGTTCAGCAGTGGAAGTAAATTACATTTATAACTTCACATATTGTTCATTTGCTCTTTATGGAACTTGGATCTCCTTTTCTTTTTCTAATTCTATTGAATTTACTGCTACTCTATTTATTAAAATTTAAGCTGTATCCAAACCCTAGATAAGATTTTCATTTCAAAATTTGGATGTGTTCGTCTCCTGTCTTATTTCATTCTGTTTGCAACCTTGATAAGGTTTGTATGCTTAGAAGTTTGGTATATCTGGTCACCAAAATGCTGGCCGCTTTAGGATCTTCTTGATCTGATGGATTGAATTTTATATTTTTCTTTCTCATGAAGTTTTCCACCAGTCTGACAGAGAATCATATGCTTTTTCATATGGCAATTGGGAGACATCCTTCTCTGTTTCCTTTTATAGTCAAAGGTCCTGTTTTATTGATTTATATTTTATTTCAATTGATAATGCCTTTTCCTTTGAAATTAGTATCTACAGAGATTTTGATCATTGGTCTGGGACTAATTAAGTAAAATTTGTTTTCTCTTTCTAGAGGGGTTTATGGCATTGTGATTTAATGGAATGACATGATTTATTGCTGATATTCATATTATACCATTCACCAATGTTGTAGCAAAAAATGAAGTCCCATTGAAACCTTTCTTTCTAATTTTAAGCTGTGGTCAATCTAACTGTTACTAGAATACCCACTAAGTAAGTGATGCAGATGTAATCTTATAAAGAGCATAGTCACAACTGCAAAATTAAATTTCAGGTAGCATGAAATTACGGCACAATTGAAAGCCAACAATATTTTTTATTTTGATATATTTATAAAATAAAGCAAATGGTGTCGGTTACTGTAAGCAGTAGAGGAAAACTTATATCAATTCTTAGTGATCATGCTGTGAACAAGTGAAATGACTGTCATCAATTTTTAACAGATCTCAAACTAACATTATCCACATTGTTACTTTTTGTTTGGAACTAACAATGTTTTATTTCTTGATGTGGTTTGCAGCGCAACTATCGGTTCTTCTTTATGTTTATATCAACAGCAACTATCTTGTGCATATATGTCTTTGTATTTTCTTGGATTCACATCCTCAGTAGAAAGCAGCGTGTTTGGAAAGCCATATCTCAAGATATCCTCTCTGATTTTCTCATAGTCTACTGCTTTGTAGCTGTCTGGTTTGTTGGTGGTCTTACAATTTTTCACTCTTATCTGATTTGCACAAACCAGGTAAGTTTCTTAATACTCTAAATGCAAAGAAGTACCCAATGAAAAAGTCTTTTTTTTTTTCCTTTTGGCTGACTGGTTGTTGTACTAAATCTGCAAGTGTACAGATCGTGGGCAAGTAATAGTGTGTGAATAGAGTGTCGATCCCACAGGGAAGGTGTTGACAATTACCAAAAAAATATGATTACTCTATTATTTAGAAAATTAATTTAGTTGTGAATAAAAAGAAAATTAAAATAGATGTAAGAAAATTTA
>CATKHJ010250062.1:0-13222 GCA_949750685.1 Vernicia montana
GATAAATTAATTAGGTTTACATAAATCTAAATTTTTAATGTTAATTATTTATTCAATAAAATAATTATAAAATAAAAGAATGATAGCAAATTTTTTGAAGAATGAATTGTTGTTTGTATTAATTTTTGTTAAAAAAAAAAACTGCTGCCTGGTTAAAAAAAAAAAAAAAAAAAAATCCGGTTTTTGTTTACAAGCAACCGGGAATCACCTTTTCCCGGTTCCTTTCATTCAAGTCTAAGGTTACTTGAAGTAACCTTAGAAAGTCCCCAAAATACAATATATGTTGAGGAATAAAAAATATAAAAATAAACTCGAGGGTTGGGTCAATTATTATTTGACCGGATTTATCATAAACTCGAGTTAAACAATCGAACTTACAGATGGTGTGTTTGGTATTACTATTTGAATATGCTTATGCTGATTTCAAAAGCACTTGTAGCAAAATCACATTTTCTGTTTAGTAAAACAAATTGTAAATTAATTATAGAGAAAAAACAGTATATTTGTGTTTGGTTAAAAACTGATGTTGGAAGTGCTTTTAATATATAAATAACAAAAATGAACATATATGAAAGAATAATATTATTACTATTTTTATGTGAAAAACTACTAATTGAATATATTAAATTAGTATATATATCAATCAAATAACATGTTAATTTCATACCAACTTAAAAAAAAATGTGGTGATAGATAAGATTCGTGAGAAGTAAAAAATAAAAATTCATTGTACTATCATCTCATTATAAAATATTAAAAATATATATAATATTTTAGGTTTAATATTAAAATATATATAATATTTTAGGTTTAATAGGATATAAACTATTTTCTTACAATTAATTCCTAACATATAGTAAACTATTCACAATTTGATGCGAATGTCATCCATTTGACTTGCTTCATTGTCTTTATGATTTTCAGTTAGAAAACCATCAACATCTGGTATTGTATTAGGAGGCACATAATAAGGATTGCTATCATATAATTGAAAAACTTTGTCTGCTCTTGATGTCATTCTAATATAATTATGTAAGGCCATAGAAGCATCTACAATCTTGACTTGCACCTTGAAAGGATATGCAGGCATATTATCTAAAATATGCCATCTATTTTTCCACACACCGAAAGTCCTTTCAATTACTCCATGCAAAGACGAATTTGCACAATTAAAAATTTCATCTCGTCCTGATGGTTGTTGTCCATGTCGAAATTTAGGTAAATGATATCTAACTTTTTTATAAGGTTTGAGATAACCATTTACATTTGGATATCCCGCATCCACTAAATAATATTTTCTTACAATATTCATATTAATAATTAATGAAAATTTGAAAGTATGATAAGATTTATATTAAAAATTAAAATAAATAGTACTTCATGAGACTTTGGAAATTTGATAAGTGGATTATTAATTGCTCCAAAAAAAATTCGTGTGTCGTGAGTTGTTCCTACCCATCTTGTTCATACGAATGTGAACTGCATATCAAAACTACAAGCAACCATGATATTTTGTGTAGGGATTCCATGATATTTTGTGTAGGGATTCCCTTTCTACCATTAAATGGAATTGTTGCTCAGGAGCTATGCATGCACGAACATGTTTACCATCAATTGCACCGATACAATCTATGTGCAAAAAAAAAAAAAAAAAAAATACAAATCAACAAATATATTGCAATAAATGTATCTTAAAAATAAAATTATACTATATATCACCTTAAAGTTGTTGGGAAATATGAATTTATTTAATCCAATTTCCTCAAAATCACAATTATGCAAGAATAATAAAAGAAATAATGGAAGAATGATAATACAAGAAATTTACTTAGAAACTCCCAAAATAGGAGAAAAAATCACGGTGTTGTCAAAAACAACCAGAGAAAAATATTTACTATGTGAAAATTGTTATAACCACATATACTCACAATATTTTTCTCACACCCAAAAATCTCAAATACACCTAAGAGAATTTTCCTCAAACTATTTGAAACTCTCTAAATATAAGGAACTTTTCTTCTTCTTGTGCTATATTTATTTGCCTTCCTCTTAATACCTTTTATAGGCATCCATCAACCAATTTGGTCCAAATTGGTGATTGGCCTAATTGCCATCAATTTTTGACTCATTTTATTTTTAATCAATTATTCCTAACAAAAGTGAGGCATATATCTTGAATCATTCAATATTTCTGAAGGAATATTAGTGAATTCAAGATCTATAGGCTTGATTAAATCCATTGACATCAAGCATACAGCGTGTAGAACTTGCTTAAAACACCGGCTAATTTTTTCACCAGAATGTTGAAATCTTTCTTGAGTATGCCTATTTGATGCTTTAAAAGAAATAGTATATAAAAATATTGCAACTTTCTCAATCACAGACATTTGTCTAGATGCTGTCAACCCATATTTATTTTTTAAGTCTAAATTAAGTTGTATCATTATTTCTTTTTCCATTCTAAACATATTGAAACAACGGTCTCTATGACCCCCTAAAATATCCATCAACCATTTATAACTTGTTTGGTATGAAACCATATAAGGTTCTTTATAAATATATTTATAATAATACTTAGTTATTGCACCAGTTGTTGCAAGTACTAATTGATTAGTAATTTCATCATCACGCGAGAGTTGAATATTTCATCCCCATCATCATCATGGTTTGTTGATTGCATATTATTGTCCATATCTAAAAAAAAAACATGAAATTAATATACAAAATTATAAATGCTTAAATAACCAACCAAATGTGAATAATATTATTCATCCAACAACCAAGGGCACAAGTTCTTACAACTAAAGTTTAACATCCAGATAACTAAAATAAATCAAATCCTTAGACAATAAAACATCTATTTAATTTTACATGTTAACCTTAGACTTATGATATTTCAACCAAGTTAATTGGCTTTTAGTTTCTTGATGGAAGCAAAAGCCTCTTTCTTCGTCTTGTTTTCTAATAATTCAGTAGCAAATAACCAAAGTTCATTGCCTTCCTCAATTTCTGGTAAGGAATTTAGTTATGCATAAGCTTCATAAATGCTACATCCAGGCAAGTCTGTCATCTTGGAAGTTATGGTGCCTCTACTCTCAATTGTAGCAACTAATCTATCAATTTGCTCTAACAATTTTGATGAACCACTTGATTGCTTTCTTATTTTCTTTAATTTATCATCCTTCTTAACTTGCTTGGTTGACCGATCAATTCTTTTTCCTTTTCTTTGCTTCATTTGTTCATTTGAATGGATATCACTCTGAATCCCTTATGTGCCTTGTGCATCACCACTAACCTGTTGATTCAGATTCTTAAGAAATTGAGACTCCTCTTCAGAGTCACCACTATCTTCTTCATCAATTAATACACCAATAGATGGAGCCCAAGCATGCTCTCTAATAGCAACAGTGTCCAGATACATTATATCCATCTTATCCAATATATTTTTAGGGATCCCTTGATTTCGAAATCTTACATATGCAGAATTAGCCTACATAATTAAAAAATAATAATAAACAAATTAGAAAAGTATCCAAAAAATAAATGGTTTAAATAGATAGCTACAAATACAACTCGAATTGCTATAACGAAATACTAACCTTAATTTTTTCTGTCCATCAGTCATTAGATGCAGCAATAGTATTTTTCTCTGCATCCCAGCCTAGTCCATTCTCTTTACCTATGTGAGGCCTCGCCCGAACACCCCTCCCCTCGCTCGTGGGAAAATGCCTTAAGGAAAGGCGAGAGCGATTTTTAAGAGAGGTTAAGGAACGAGTTTTGGTGTTCACGATTGGAAGCGGCTGTCGCCTCGAAAAATTGATTTTTGATTTTTGAAAAGGTTCCGGAGTCGCCACTCTAATTTATTTTTAAATGGGAAAATTAAGGAAAAAACCCATTTTGACTCCAATTTATTAATCTTAGATTAATTTACCCAAGGATAAAATCACTAGTTTTCGAATAAAGTTTGGGCTCAGGGACTAGGTTTTGGGTTTTGTATAATCTCGATTTGGCATTTAAATTTAAATTGACTTTTTGAAAAATGATTTAATGGATGATGGATATTGATGACAATTCATAATGCATGAATCATGGCATAATTATGAAACAGATGAAAAAATAAAGAGCAAGTATTTAAAGTGCAAGTATTTAAACATCCACAAGTAAAGGAGAGTATTTCCTCTAACCCTTATGAGTTTTAGGGAAATCACAAAATCGCTCTTTTACTCCCAAAAATAATCAACTAATTGCATTAATTAAAAATTTATATGGAAAATAAAAGGGGGAGGGGATTGGTTGGGATTTGGATTTGAAACTTGAATTTAGATTCCAAGCTTGCCTACGTACCCTATTGAATGAGGATCAAAATTCGCGTAGTTCGTTCCACTATGAGGTGGAAGGGGGGGTTTAAAAATCGGTCAGATTTGATTGGTTTGATTTGATTTGAGGTTTGATTTGAGGGTAAGAGATTATACCTTCTTTTTGGTTGGTTTGAGTGGTGGGAGAGTGGTTTTACCGGAGCGGAGTTCCGTTTCGGAAAGTATGATGATTTTGAAAAAAAGGGATTTGGTTACTCAAACTTTAATTAATTAAAAAGATTAATTAATTAAAATGATTAATTAAAAGGATTAATTAACCACTTGAGTGAAAATTTAATTAAAAAAGAGGATTAATTAATTAATTAAAATTGATTTTTAATTAATTAATTGAAAGTGGATGAGAATTTTAAAAAAAGGATTCATTAATTAATTAAAATTAATTTTTAATTAACTAACTAATTAATTAGAGAGAGTAAAAGTTAATTAGAGAGAGAGAGAGAGAGAGAGAGAGAGAGAGAGAGAGAGAGAGAGAGAGAGAGAGAGAGAGAGAGAGAGGAAGCAAGTGGATAACAAATCAACAAATGCTTGAGGTATAGTTAGAAGTGAAATGGAGTGAGGTATTTATAGGAAAAATGGGGGTGGAAAAAAACCAAAAAAGGCCTAAAAAGCAGAAAAAAGAGGGGTAATTTCAAAATTTCACAAAAAAGGGCAAAAGGGTAATTTTGGGGTACAGGGTACGGGCACGCTGCCTGAGGCACCGGCGGCGGCGCCAGTGCCTCCAGTGGCAAAGTACTACTCCCCGGCGGCGCCTGCGGGCCTGCCGCCGGCGGGCCTAGCTGTCGGCCCGGTTGAGCTGATTCTTGATTTTCGAGACACCTGGGTCAGTTTTCAGATTTTTCGGGTCAATTTTTGAGAAATCTAGTCGGTTTTTGAATCTTTCGGGTCAGTTTTCGGGATATCTTGAAGTCTGAAAAATTACCGGTCAGTGTCAATGGATTCGAAATTAATTATCGGACATATTGGCAGTCAGTTTTGGGAGAGGTTTCGTCAGTTTTAGAAAAAGACTGTCTGGCACAGGAGGTCCGATCAGGTTTGGAAAAAATGTCAGTTTGGATAGAAAAATATTCTGGTCAGCTCTGATTGGTTTAGAAATATTTTTGGGGTGATTTGGCAGTCTGCTTTGAGGAAAGTTCGGTCAGTCCCAGGAAAATATTGTCTGGTACAGGTGGTTCGGTCATGGTTAAAAATGTGTCAGTTTGGATAGAAAAATATTATGATCAGTTCTGTGAGTTCAGAATTATTTCTGGAGGTGCTAAAATGAGGGTTCACAACCTATCAAATCTCGAAAAAGCTTTCATTCCTTCTTCATTGAATCCCACTTATTTTTCAATTTGACTTTATCATAATCCAATTTAGTCTCATTATGAAACTCATTAAGTACATACTTCCTCTCTGTTTAAATGAGACCCAGGTCGAAAACCTTTTTCAACAGCTCGCACACAAATGTCACAAAAAGCTTCCAATATATCATGTGACCACTTTGCTTTATAAGTTTTATTTTCACTCATATTTGTGGTACTTAATATCCTAATATAATGTAAATCAAATATATGTAAAAAAATATATCATGAAGTATTAATTGAAAATCATGCTTATGGAAACTATCATAAACTCAATGAAGAATAAAATATTCAAGTCACCAAGTTGGGATTTTTATTTTACTTTAGTTACCAAATTTTCACTACTAGACTTCATATAACTTGTACTTACTGCTATGACACTTGATCTACAAAGCTCATTTTTTCTAAATTCTCATAGATGACAAAAGAAGTCATATCAACCCAACTATAATAGAAATGTACACAAGCCTTAAAAATTGGTTGGATATCAACAAGAAATCACAAGATATTATATTACACAAACTAGTTCAGTTCTTGAACAATCCAACTTTTCATTTTTGTTTGTAAGGACTTTCCAATTACAATTTTCTCTATAATTAATGCATATTCAATAGCAAATGACAAAAAAAAAAGAGTAAAGTTTCACATTTTGTAACAATTGAAATTGATAAGCAATATTTGTATATATTCGATTGTTGACTCATTTAAGGTTGCATAGGAGCATGGAAAGCAAACAATTTTGCAGCTTTGAAGAGTGGGGAAATCAAAGTTTGTGATGGATTTCAGGTGCATACTTTTTGTTCCTAGTAATGGGGTTTCTTGGATGTGAAAATTTTGCTTGAAAAACATTTGGAAAATATCACAGTATGTTGTACATTTTTTTTGCAGATATCCTTTAACAGGTTATCAAACATTTTGCATATGTTTGGCTTCAAATTGATTCAAACCATTGTTGCACAAATTAATTACAAATAGACACCATCTTTTTGTAGTTTAATCTCTGAACACAATCTTTTAGTTCTTTTTTTACTTTTTTTGGTTCTTGCCTGTGCTTCTCACCTCAAAAGAAACACAACTGGAAAGAATCAATTTGTAAGGGTTTACTATAATTGGAGATTTTCAATGTAAAGCATAATTATAGACAAAAAGCATAATTATATCTACCCACCACCAAAATCAATGAATATGCAATATGGGTTTCAAGAATTTAATCAAAAAACAAACAATTCAACAAGAATTCAATAAATTAAATAAACTTAGGAGAGAGGGAGAGATAACTTACATATCAGAGCATTCAACAGAGACAACTCGACCAAGAGAGAGAAAGAGAGAGATTGAGGAAGGAATCAAGATTTACTCAATGGCTTTTATAGATTCGAACTTTTGTTGTTTCAGATGAATGGCTATTAAGGTTTCTTCTTTTTTTATTGAAGGGTTTTTTTTTTTTTTTTTTGAAAGCAGAAGGGCTGGTTCTTAAGCAAGTGAAACAAGAGATAAAATGATGTTTTTATATTGTGGCAAAATTGTAATTATCATGATTCTAATGGCAATTTTGAACTTATATCAAATTATAAACTGATTCCCGTGTTTTTCTCAAATGCAAGTTTGAGAAAAACATAAAAAATGATGCTTCTTGCAAACCTTGGTTTTATATCTCATAAACCTGATTTTGAACAATAACCAAACATTTGAGAAACCAGCTTTTTTCCTCAAACCTGCTTTTTCTGCTCCAAAACTCAATGCCAAACGGGCCCAAAGACATAAACTCGAGTTCAAGGGGCAAACGTAGGCCAGTTTGTTGACTCTCAACAATTAAATTAAAAGGGTTAAATGTTAACTATTAAAATTTTTAGTTTTTAGTATTTTAATTATTAAATGAAATTTTAAAGTATATGTGTCACAACCCGACTCTAGGGGCACGTAACTGGCACTAGGGCAGGGAAACAAATAAGGCTTATAGAACCTATAATCAGCTTGACCTGTCAAATCAATGAGAGTCTGCAATAATTTGACTGTATCCATCTCATGACAAGAGTTGTAGACCTACCTGTTAAACAAAACTTGTGCATATCATCACAAAAAGGCCACTCAAAGCTATCATCTCAAAATATCAACATCAGCACCAGGCTCCTGTTTAACAGTGAATCTCATCAATAACTGGCATTACTAGAAACTGTTGGATTAGCGACTACACAAATTTAGTAGCTAATTAGCGACTAATTAGAGACTACGTGGCGATTAGCAGAATGAGATGGGTAAAATATTGTACGTTAGCGACTACTTAGTCGCTAAAAAGTATGCCAAAAAATGATGTTGAATTTAGCTACTACTCGTAGTAGCTAAATAGTCATTATTTAACGACTACAAGTTAAGTAGTCACAAAATGACAACTATAATTTGATGAGAGGAACTGTATACTCTCGCGTCAATAATTTAGCTATTAAATCTGCTATTCGCTAATTTTAGTGACTAGCAGATTTAATAGCTAAATTTTTGAATTTTAGCTTCCCACCTAAATTTTTTTATTTTCCTGCTTATTTTATATATAGCGACAGAATTGTTCGTCGCTAAATTCAAAAAAAAAATTCCCACCCAAAATTTTTCATTTTCCCACTTTTATATTTAACGATGAAATTTTTCATTACTAAACTAAAAAAAAAATTTCTCACCCAAAATTTTTATTTTCCCGCTTATTCAACGAATTAGCTACAAAATTTTTTGTTGCTAATTTCAAAAAAAAAAAAATTCACCTGTTTAGCAACCGATTATTGTCTGTCGCTAAATTTAAATCTTTATAAAAACTCATTTCTTCCTCACTCCCATCATTATTTTTTTCTTTCTCTCTCTCTTTTTATTTTTTCTTTCTTTCACTCTCTTTCATTTTTTTTTTCTTCATCTCTTTTCTTTATATATAATATTTTCTTCTTTTGATGAGAACCACAATGACTTGCTTTGAGACCCAACGCCAATATGCTTGGAAGCAACCCCCTTGGAAGGCCAAATCAAATTTGAACAAGGTAAATACCCCAACCCCGACGAACTTGTGTCAAGAACTGTAGGTATAAAAGTTTGAACACCACTGTAATATCCTGGACTCCGTCAGTCCTTGATAGGAATAATAATGCCATTGAAAGCCAAATCGAATGGTTGTCGAACCAACGAGATCAATAAAAACTCAAAGGAGACCTAGTAAGAATGCAAATAAAATTTTTGTATTTAATTTAATTCTACTTCTGTGATATTATGGTATATGGAAACTTATAAAGATGTTATGAGAATGATAAATAAAATAAAGTTAGTGAACTGCATCGATATCGGTTACAACAAGGTACAGTGAAAAAGGAGGGTAAAACGGTCATTTCGCAAAATCCGTCAGGATGACGAGTAAATAAAATGAACATGTGAAACAATTGGGAAACCCACCCATGGATTAGTGGCCGACCCATTGAGTGAATGAATTAGAAAATTAATTTGATTAAGCTAAGTTAAATAAAGAGGATGGAAGATAGAAATTTAAGGTGGAGCCCACCACCACCAAAAGTCAACAATTTCAACTAATTAATATTTTCCTTAAATTGAAAAACCTAATTAGTTATCATCAAATTATGGATGATTATCTAAATGTTTATTATTATTGGAAATTCAATGATATAAATTAATAATTGTAACCATTGGATCAAGATGAGTGCATCCTCACCATCCATTAGAGATGACTAAGCTTTAAAAGATAAGATTTGCTTCTTCCTTTCTCATTCTTATCTTCCAACCAAAAATTGAAGACCACCATCTTCTCCTACCAAGACCAACCGGCCACCATGAAGGATTCATCAAGAAATCAAGAACTTTTAAGGTTATTTCTACAACTAAGCTTGAATTTCACTTCTAGTATGATTATGAGTGTGGTGGTTGCTTGATTTGGAAAACCTAGGTTTTGAATTGAGCGGAAACTTGAAACACCCATACTGTCAATTTAGAGGCCGAATTTATGAAAGTGTAAAACATAAAAGTTGTAGTGTTTTACCTTAATTAGATCCCCATAAAAGGGTTTTATGAGATTCTTGATTATTGAGGATATATATCACTTGAAAGTGGACTGACCCGGATTTGGGAAGGGTTCTGAGTAACCCAGATTGTTTGAGTTTATAGAGAATTTTATGATTATAATTTGAACATAGTCAAAACATAAGAGTTGTAGATAATTATCTCAAGTGTTCACGTGTAAAAGGAATTTTAAATATTTATTGTGTACAAAGAGAAATCCTACTGGAACTGAAACTGGTCTCGTTTGGAGATAGAATGGGCAGTTCGAAATGGAATAGCCCAAAAGATGAATTTAGAAACTGAATTAAGACAAGTATAAAACATGATAATTCATATGTGTATAATCTTTGTGTAAAAGGAAATGTAAATTGGATATGTGTATTGTGAGATATGACTGATTGAATGTGATATGGTATGGAATTCTTGTAAACTAGCACCATAATAGAGACAGAATTAAAAGAAACTTAAAACTAGTGAAATGATAATTGATATGTATAGAATAAATCCACAAAATGGCTTAACAAAATATTAAGTGTAGTATGAGAAATAGAGTATGTTATGCAATTGACTCTGTAATTGGATTCAACTTGTAAACTGAAATAGAGCTTCTGATTTGAGGATGTTAAAGATTGAACTGGGTTAAATGAAAACCATAAGAAATATTTCTTAATGTCTCTAGTACATTCCAGTAAAAGGAAATTACATTTGGAAATATAAATCTTGAGCTATACTCAAAATAGTATGACAGGGTCAGTCTACCCTGTAACAGAAATAGAATTGAATTGAAAGGATCACCAAGTTTGCTATGAATTGAACTTTAAGTTCAATTTTTGATAGGTTGTAAATGTAAATGTCTAGTTTGAAATAAAAAAAAGAATCAACTCATTTGAACTAGTATATCATGAGAAAAAGAAGACATAAGGTGACAACGTCTAGTGACATAACTAGACAATAAGTGAGAACATAATATTTCAAAGTTAACAATCGTAACCCAATGACTTGTCTATAAATAGAAATAGTGAATAAATTATTAATGAGAATAATGAATACTGAATTGAATATAATTGTACAATATGAATTTACTGTGAAAGTTTATTGAATTGTTATAAATGCATATGTTTATACTACAGAGTATATTGATTTATATTGATATTAGAAAGGAATATTAGAGTTATCATTAGATGATCAAATTGATAAGGTAATTAATAATTTTGGTTAAATGGTATAAAAGGATATGGTTCAACGTAGAACCTAAAGTGATATATGCTTCGGAGATTGAAGAGCGTCACTACTAAGGATACTAAAAGTTTATAGTAGGAGCTAAGGAAGTCGAGGTGAGTACTTTGAAAACTTTACTTTTCTGTAATGAAATAATTGTTTGAATTAATTCTTTAAATGAGGCCTATGACCTATATATATATATATAAATAGTTATTGAATTCCTTTCATTGAGGCTTTTGGCCTAATTATTAATAATTGAGTTTCTTCATTAAGATCTTCAGTCTATTGCTATTATTATCTACAAGTACTAAAAGTATATTCCATTGGAATATTGTGAAAGCATTCACCTTCTATATATATATCAATCGGTTCACTGAAATGAATCCTTCCCTGAATTAATGTTTTTCATTTAAAAACTTAGTATACCCTTATCGATAAATTGTTCCTATAGTTATGTTTCTTTAAGGAACCAATAGATTTATTTATGAAATTCCATTATTTCTTCAAGTGCTTATCTTTCATTGAACCTTATTTGATTCATCATTGTACACTGTTGGTCTACAATATTGAAAAGCTTATATATTGGATCCAAAGTGATCACACTATAATATTGAAAGCAGAAATCTCCGACTGATGTGTGTATGACATCATACTATGTGCATAAGGGAAAAGCCTGTGGATAGGGTGAGAGTATTCGCCTTAGCTAGGAGGGGTGGTCCTAGCCGTGAAACCTGATCAATCTTACGCTATATACTATTATGAGTGAGTTAGAAATAACTGCCACTCCACTGTTTACTGATATGAGTGAGAAAGGCATTAGCCGCCACTCGACTATTCACATTGGAAAGCACTCCGCTTCCAATACTGTGATTTCTGCTAAAATGATATTATTGAAACCCGACTGTTATTGGCCACTGTTATTGAATCTCAACTGTCATTGATCATCGTTATTGTCATTGACTACCGTTATTGAATCTTAACTGTCATTGATTAACATTACTGTCATTGACCACTGTTATTAAATCCCAACTATCATCGAACATTGCTATTATAATTAACCTCTGTTATTGAATCCTACTTGTCATTGATTATCGTTATTGAGTCTTGATCGTTATTGACCATCGATATTGAATCCCAATTGCTATTGACCATCTAATACTACCCTTAAGCTATTGGAAAGCTTAGAACCGAATTAAATGAATTAGAACCCTAGGATTGAATTCAAAACAAGAAAGAACAGAAGCTTGACCCAATTCAAATGTGTTGAAGAGAACTAAAGCTATAAGATTGAACGCCATAAGTTGCCTTGATAAGTTCAGATTTGAGTTCTTAACAAAGAACAAGAAGAATTCCTCGCAATTGAAAGAAAACTCTTAAATTTCTGTTTTATTCATGATCTGCCCATTACATGAGTTATGGCCGAATATATAAGGGTACAAGGAAAGAGTAACCCTAATTGAGGTGTTTGGCCATAGGACTAAACTTATTCTAACTTAAAATAAAGCTAAATTTCGGATTGGGCTTTTAACTACTTGAAAACAGGCCCAAAACTACTTAAAACATGAAAATAAAATAATTTAAACATACCTTGGGCTTAACACATAATATTGGCAGCCCAAAACACTAAATAAACTTAATAAAAAGAAGTTCTAGGATAGATGGCTTGAACAACAAAACAGCCCAATGTGAGGCCTCGCCCGAGCACCGGTCCGATCCGCTAGAGGGGGATCGAAATGCTCATTCGGGTCTGGTCTCACGCTGGAACCCTCGGGTTCGGATTGGTTGATTTTTGAAAATTGACATTGGGAGTCGCCACCTTAATTTATTTTTTAATTGGGAAAAGTTAAGGAAAAAACCCATTTTATGACTCCAATTTATTGTCCCAATAGAAAAAGTGCACTAGTCTCGATTACCAAAGAGGTTTCGGAGACTAGGTTTTCAGTTTATTTTTAATTCGTTTGGCAAGTTTAATACAAAAATGACTTAAAATGATTTTATGAACATTAATAATGAATGAACAGTTATGAGTTAAAGTAAATAAATAAAGCGATAAAGCAATTAAAATAAAGAAAGTACTTATTAAATTTACAAAATAAACCAAAATAGGGGATACTTTCTCTAGCCCTTATGTGATTCTAGGAAAGTCACACATTCCCCAAAATTAAATCCAAAAACGAAAGCAATTTAAAGAAGAAATTCAATATACAAAAGCAATAAAAGAATGAAAAGAAAGAAAACACAAAA
>CATKHJ010250179.1:0-18982 GCA_949750685.1 Vernicia montana
AAATCATTTTTCAAAAGTCAAATCAAATTTAAATGCCAAATCGAGATTATTCAAAACCAAAAACCTAATCCCCGAGCCCAAACTTGGTTCGAAGATTAGTGATTTTATCCTTGGGTAAATTAATCTAAGATTAATAAATTGGAGTCAAAATGAGTTTTTCCTTAATTTTCCCATATAAATAAATTAGGGTGGTGACTCCCGAACCTTTTCAAAAATCGAATCAATTTTTTGAGGCGATAGTCGCTTCCAATCGTGAGCACCGAAACCTGTTCCTTAACCTCCCTTAAAAATTGCTCTTGCCTTTACTTAAGGCATTCATCATTCCCGAGCGAGGGGAGCAGCGTTCGGGCGAGGCCTCACACTAGGTTTGCTTCTATTTCTGGCACTTTTCATAACTAGTTTAGTGGGATTTTAATTTGTGTCTCTTATTAGAATTGGTTATAAATGGGTAAAAACATGTTGAAATTTGGAATTGACAATTTGTAATATGAGTTTCTTATTGAGATTATTCTCAATTTACACCCTTTTATTCTGTGTCTACTATTAAATTTAATGAATTGTTTAACAGACCATACCAATGGACATCACTAAATGACATTTTGGGTTCAAGCCATTAAAGGTGAGGCTGCTTGACCTTGAAAAGAAAAAGCGTTGGATGGTTGAATATGTTCCCAAGTTCAATGGTCGAGGTAAGATGACAAAGGCAAGGATTGAAAACAGTTGGGTGAAATTTGTGAAAGATCAAAACTTGGAGATCATTGATGAAGTAGAATTCCTTCTCGCAAACAGAGATCCTATGGCATTCCATACAACTATCAGAAAGGCTTAACCAATGCTTATACATAAAAGTTTTAAATTATTTTATCGATAATTTAATTTGTAGAACGTTTCTCTGCTCAAATAATATTTTCTATCTAATTATATATACTATATTGTACATTACAATTTGATATATGCTTTTATATGGCATGTAACTTTTAACTAAGATCATGCATCTTATACTTGCAATTTGTGAAGCTAAAACTTTGATATATTTTATTACCTAAGTATAATATCTATAGTATTGTAGTTGAAGGTATTTTTAATGCCTTACTTCAATCTTGTCAAAAATAAAATTGCATTTTAAGAAAATAAGGTTTGAACTCAACGTTAATAAAGTAGAATTCAAGGTTGTTAAGGTTGAAGGTTGAACTCTAATATGTTATAGTTGACTACTCTACACTCAACTCTATTGAAGTTGAGTTCAAAATTAATGCAGTTGAATTCGACCTTATTAAGGCTGAACTCAATTATATTAATGTTGAACTCAACTACAAGTAACTTCATTACACACCATTAAATTTGAATCTAACTCAAGGCTTCCCTTGAGTTCAGAGCTTCTGTCATCTTTGCACACATAGAAGCTTCTGCCATCAATAATCCAATTCCTTGGTGGTTTTTCCCATTGATTCATTCTCTCCATGGTTCCTGCATTAGTTCGAGCATGGAAAAGTTCATGTGTAGGAAGCCATTGATCTAAATACACTTGAGCTCCACCTGATATAGCTGTTGGTATTTTCCACTTATTCTGCCAAACTATACCATTCATGTTTGCCCATATGCACCAAATAATTATAGCCACCATTACTATTTCCTTAGCATCACATCTTTCAAAAAATTTAGCTATCCAAGTTAAGAAATCATTGGTGTTCCCTCTCACAAAACCACCAGAGGAGGAAAACTAGCATTGTTGAGCCACCGGATATTCTACAAACACATGGAGTGCAATTTCATTAGCTCGATTGTATCTTAGATAATTATCATCCACATCCACCCTTTTCTGAACCAAGGAATTATACAAAGGCAAATAATTTGATCACAGACATTATAGCAATAAATGATAACAATGATAAAACCTCATAATTCATATAGTAAATTGCAATATATTTACTGTTTGCAACTACATCATCTTCATTTTACCCAACAGTGCAATAAGGGCAATAAAAAAATACTCAATCAACAAAATGCCATAAAAAATTTTGATTCCATTATCAACAAGCTGATGTGAAAATTACATACAAAAATTAAAAGTTACATTGGTTTGCTGAATTTTGCATTTCATATAGAAGACCACATATGAATCCAAGGAGAAAATTCTAGTAAACCCTTTGATTCATTTCAATCCCCTCTCTGATTAAAGAATCATATGCTTCTTCCTCCATTTTGTGTTCGTCTTCCTCCCTTTTGTGTTGTCAAGTTTCCTCGTAACTAGAAGTAAAGCAATTAGAGACAACACTAGAGCTTCCTTCTCCATGAGAATTCATATAACAATTAAAAGCATCAACAACCTCTTCAATGGAATCAAACGACCTGTACACATTTCTGCTCACTCCAATTACAAGCGGTTCACATTGTTCCCATGATGAGTATATACCAGGACATTTACCTCTAAACACAGTATAAAATTTTGACGAAGATTTGTTAATTTTGATTATTATTATTTAATAAGCATTTGTATATTCTTATTTATGGAGATATTATTATTTGATATTATTATTTAATTTTAATTAAGTAAACATAGTTTCCTAAAAAACTTGTATTCTAAATTCTAGTTCCTGAAAAACTAGTATTATCTGTAGTTTATGAAGAATTTGTATTTCTATAGAACTAAATAAATTAATACAGTTTCTGAAGAACTAGTATTATTTATAGTTCTTGAAAAACTAATTAAATAAACAAATAAAATATAAATTCCTAAAAAATTGGTACTCTAAGTTCCTGAAGAACTAAATCTCCTAAATTTATGGTACACTAGTATTCTAATTTGTTACAGAACTGATATCCTACGTTTCTGAAAAATTAAATAAATTGTCTATAAGTTTTTGGAAGACTAATTTAATTATGATATTATTCTCTTTAGAAAATAATTTAACAATGTTTAGAATCACTTCACAGCTAAAATTGTGTGGTGATAAAATTACAGAATATAATATGTTATAGAAGACATATACTATTTTTAAATCTCTAACATGCTCATGTAGCAGCAGTATAAAGAGCAAAAATTTACAAAATATTTTGAACTTATTGCTTGCCTTCTAATGGCTAAAAAAAAAAAAAAGAAGAACAATGAACTATTAATGAGAAATCATCAAGCTAGACCCACTAGTATAACAGCAATCCCTAAAGTGAATGTTGTAGATAACCACATGAATAATGAATGTGGGTGAAACATCTTATTGAGTTTTACCAAAAGTCAAAACTCAAAAGTGAGGTACTTTTGGTAGATAATGAGAACTTTGAAAGAGAAAAATCCACATAGAGAACACAACTCAGCTCAATCTGTAGACTCCTTGAAGGAGTAATTTGCTAAGATCTTACATTTTTATTATTATTTTTATTGCTTTGTTGGATTTTTTTTCATGTTTTTACATTTTATTTGGATTATGTTTTATCAATAATTTGTGCATTATAATCTATGAATTATTTTATTAATGTTTTATTCTCAATATACATGAAAAATATGTTGTGTTAAACTTGCATTTCAAGCGTTAAACTTGTAGTTCAATAATAAAACCTTAAAGGTTTGATATGACATGTCATTATGCATATCATACATACTCTTCCTTTACAACTTATACATTGATATGAGCTTAATATTTCTCATTTGCAAGTTTTTGGTTGTGTCATGTATATATTAATAATACCACCTCAATGTGCGAAAATGAATTCACAGAGAAGACTTGAGATTTATTTTAATGAGGCATATTTCCTGACATTAGGGGGGAGAGAAAAGCACATGTTAGTGCTAAAGAATGTCGAGAAATTTCCTGAAAGGAAGACCGTTTAAACAATTTTGACACGTACAAGTTGGAATGAACTAGAAGTTCAGAAAATAATACAGTTGCAATAAATTACAACTCAATTGCCAAATGCATTTATAAATGTTAAAAGAGTGACAAAATCTCATATTACAACTGCTAATACCCCAACAAGGGTTGTAATTCCTATTGAAAATAAAAAATCAATTGAGCTCAACACACGCCAGAAGTGTGAATAGTAAATTAGAACTAAAGATAAAAATCTGCGAAAAAAGGAAAAGCAGCGTCACTAAGAGAATCTCCTGAAGAGAAACCTCTTGAAGAGGAAGATCTCAGTCAAAGAGCTATAGCCAATTATGAGACATAGAATGAGACAACGGAACAATTAGATCCTTTAGAGATGGCTCCTGGAGTTGATGATCAAATGAATGAAAATTACGAGATCTCGATTAATTTTGTTAATACAAGAGAAACTTTAGATAGAAATTCATTTATTGTCGATGATGAATTTTTCTCAATAGTAGCTCTTGCTATCTCAAGAGAAAATCTAGATCCAGAACCTATGAATATAAATGAATGTCAGCATAGACATGACTGATCATCATGCAAAGAGGCAATTCAGGCCAAGCTAGACTCGATATTTAAACGTATGATATTCGAACTTGCTATACTGACTCGCTAAAATGTGAAACCAGTTGGGTATAAATGGGTGTTTGTCCGAAAATATAATGAGAATAATGAAGTGGTAAGATATAAAGCGAGACTAATTGCCAAGATTTTTCGCATAGACATGGTATTGACTATGAGAATATTTATTATCCTGTTATGAATACGATCACGTTCCGTTGATTAATATGGCAGTTAAAGAAAGGCTTGATATGCGCCTTGTGAAAGTCCCTGAAGGACTAAAGGTACCAGAAATAAATGCATATCAAACATGTGATATAAATTACATCGAATTGCAGAAATTCCTGTATGGATTGAAGCAATATGGACATATGTGATATAATCATTTGATTAAATCCTTATTGAAAGAAGGATATGTGAATAATACATTATGTCCATTTGTATTCATAAAAGACTATAGAATGGTTATGTTATTATTGCAGTGTATGTTTATGATCTAAATGGGACTCCTAACAAATTCTTAAAAAGTGAGTTCGAGATGAATTTAGAAGAAATAAAATTTTGTATCGGCCTGCAGATCGATTATTTATCCCCAAATGAGTCCTCATACACCAGTCTACTTATATGGAAAAGGTACTTAAGTAATTTTGCATAGATAAATCATTTCCCTTAAACACACTAATGGTATTCGCTCACTAAAAGTGAAAAAAGATCCTTTTTAGACCTAAAGAATAACAAAGAGCTATTAATTGATCTTGAAGTACCATATTTAAGTTCTATAGTTGTATTCATATATCTTGCAAATTGCATCAGGCATGATATTGCATTTGCAAGAAAAATTCCTAGCTAGGTATAGCTCTGCACCTACCAAGAGACATCTAAGTGGTGTAAAAGACTTATTATGTTATCTTCGAGTCAGTATTGATTTAAGGTTATATTTTCAAATAATTCATATTTGATATTGGTCTATATGCGGATGTTGGTTATTTGTCTGATCCATATAAGGATAGATCTCAAATTGGGTATGTGTTTACTTATAATCATATTGCAATTTTATAAAGATTTTTATGGTCTTGAAGTACCTTAATAAAGATGCTCCCATTATGTTGTTTGAGAATAATGCAATCTGCATTGCACAATCTAAAAGTGGATATATCAAAGGTGACTGAATTAAATATATTTCACCTAAATTCTTTAATATGCATAAGCTCAGAAGAGCGATGAAATAGATATCCACCAAATTCGTTCGAGTGACAACCTAGCAGAATTATTTACTAAGTCTTTACCTAATGTGATATTTGAACGATATTGTTTCATCGATTGATATGCGTCATGTTAAAATGTTGTCCTCATCAGGGGGAGTGAATTAGTATAAGATTATGATTTTTTTCCTTAGTCAAGTTTTTGTCCTATAGAGTTTTCTTGACCAAAGGTTTTAATGAGGCTGTACAATGACAAAATAGCGCATGAATTGTACTCTTTTCCTTAGCTATGTTTTTTTTTTTCACTGGGTTTTCTAGCAAGGTTTTTAACGAGGCATATTCATGGCGCAAGTAATATCCAAGGGGGAGTATTATAAATAAATTATTATATGTGGATATTACTTAAACATCCTTTAGTATGTATTTTAGAGAAATTATAGTATAGGGCTATTTCAGTAATGTTGTATATGCCAAAACCCTAGCTATTCCTCTGTATAAGGGAAGTTAAAGTTAATCTAATAATAAGAGTTTAAAACTTCTTTTCTCTCTACATATTTTCCTCTATCTCTCTTTACTTTATTGCTTTATATTTCTTCTTATTATCTTTGATCTACTGTGCTAATAAGTTGATTTACAACATTATTATTTTATTTGTCATATTTTCTGTTTAAAAGTGCATTATATAAAATATTTTTCAGTGTAATAATGTCACATCAGTTGGGCAGTTGATACAAAAGTGTTGGGTTGTATATATGATTTAACTAATTGTGTTTTTTCTCTCTTTTTTTAAATGGATTTATTTTTATTTTCAATAAATAGGTAAATTGCCACGTTGGAAAATTAAACAAATTTAATTGGCAAAGCATGTTTAGGTTGGTAGGGGATGGTTTTAAAAAAAATTCTAAAAAATTCTTATTTGTAAATACACGAAACCATATGATATTTTATTTTTTTTTAAATAAAAAGAATTTTTCATTAATAATGATTAATAAGTACAACTTAAAAAATGCATACAAATGTTGTTATAAAAATGAGTTTTTTCTTTAAGTTTTATTGATCATATTGACAGAACAATTATATACAACACCTTGGCTGCGTTTGACACATCGGTAAGAAACACATTACACTTGGTGGTTATACTGAGCCACAAACTGACTTTATTGTCATTTGATGAGTTTTTAAACGAGTCTGATTTTCTAAATATCATACTCAAACTTCTCCTAACTCTCATGACAAAAAACAAATAAACTTTCATAAAGAAAGACAAGCAAACTCTCATTAAAAAAAAAAAATAAAACAAAAGACTTATTAAATCTCATAAAAGGGATAACAAAACCCATAAAGTGAATAAAAAATAAAATTAGATCTATGTTTAGAAAAATACAGATTAACAGATATCTCTTATTGAAAACAAAAAACTAAACCAAATAAAGAAAAATGAACTACTACTGATCGAATAAAGATCGACAGTGGCTCAAACAATAAACTTTAAAAATAATCAAGAAAAAAATTGAGAGAAATGGCCGCTAGAATTTCAATAAGAAGTTAAAGAATTTTTGAACTTATTTCTAAAAAAATATAAAAATTATATTTTCGTTGCAAATTGGTAGGACTGAGTTTAAAATTGGCCTAAATTACTTGGATTAGAGTCCAAGTCATATTTTTTAGAATTGGACCCACTAGATATGGTTCGAATCCGAACCAAATCCAGTTGGATTTCAAATCTAGGGATATCCTTAGTCAATTTGTACATTTATTGATATTATGCATTGGGGTATCAAAAACTTCAAAATTTGATGGGCCAAAGTATAAATATAAAGAAAAAAAATCTAACTCGATAGAGAAAAATAAAAATTTTGAAGTTTTTAAGTGTCATAATTATATGATAAAAGTATTTAGGGGAAAATTCTAAAAAATATCACGTGGTTTTATGTATTTGCTGTCAAACAATTCAAAAAAATAAAAGAGAAATACAAAATCAGAAAAAGAAGAGGCTAGAGTTTCATTGATAATGCATCATAAAGAAGGAATACAAAAAAGAATTATTTAACCTAAATATAAAGGGACTATATATAGGCTAAATTAAGGAAGCTGAAAAGACTATTCTACCCTTAATAAACAATAAAATAAAATAACCTTATATTTCTTAACATCTCCCCTCAAACTCATAATGCGACAGCTACAAGCATAGAGAGTTTGCCAACGAGAAAATCAAAACGGGAAATAGAATGTGACTTAGTAAAGAAATCTGTAATCTGCAAAGAAGAAGAAACAAAGGGCAAAGTAATGGTGCCATGCTTGAGATGATGATGAGTGAGGTGACAATTGATTTCAATGTGCTTAGTTCGTTCATGAAAGACCAAGTTGTGAGCAATCTGAATAGAACTTTTGTTGTCACAATACATAGGAGTGGGATGAGAAAGAGAAACTCTCATATCCGCAAGTAACCAATGTAACCAAACAATCTCTTTGGTAGGAGATGCCATAGCACAATATTCTGCTTCAGTAAAAAATTGAGAAACAAAAGATTGTTTCTTGCTCTTCCAAGAAATGAGAGAATCACCCAAAAAGATACAAAAATCAGTAACAGACTAGTGATATGTGGGATCACTGCCATGATCAGCATCATAGTATACACGTAGCTCCAAGGAAGAGGTGGATGGAAGTAAAAGACTGTACCCCAAAGATACAACAAAATATGAAGAACAGTTACCCAATGAACTGTAGTAGGAGAAGCAACAAACTGACTAACAACATGAACAACATATGCAATATCTGGACAAGTAATAGTGAGGTATACCAAGCTTCCAACAACAGTACGGTATAAAGCAGGATCTGACAAGGGTAAACTATCATAAGGAGAATACTTTGCGTTTACCTCAATGGGAGTATTTACAATCTTATTATCAGTAAGTCTAGCCCGCTTAAGAATATTTGTAACATATTTTGACTGAGAAAGAAGATAATCTCTGGGTGAGTGGGCTACCTCAATTCCCAAGAAATATCGTAGATAACCCAAATCCTTCATTTCAAACTGTCTGGCTAACTTTGTCTTCAAAACTGAAATACCATCAATATCATCACTAGTAATAATCATATCATCAACATATAAAGACAAAATGATAGGACCTGTATCAGTGCACTTAATAAAAAGAGCAGAATCATAACTATTAGAAGCAAATGCAAGGGAAGAGATCACAACAAAAAATTTCTCAAACCAAGCACGAGGTGCTTGTTTGAGACCATAAAAAGCTTTCTTGAGCTTGCAAAAATACCTAGAATCATGTGAAACACTAAGAGGAGGCACCATATAAACTTCTTCTTGAAGATCTCCATTCAAGAAAGCATTTTTAACATCAAGTTGAGAGATATGCCACTAACGAACCAAAGCTACTACAATAAGAGTATGAATAGTAGTTATTTTTGCAACATGAGCAAATGTCTCCTCATAATCCATACCATACTATTGAGTGTACCCTTTTGCAATCAACCTAGTTTTGTATCATTCAATAGATCCATTAAAATTAGTCTTGACCTTGTACACCCAATGACAACTAATAATACTCTTTCCAAGAGGTAGAGGAACCAAATCCCAAAGTAGAAAGTTTCTCATCCATAGCTAGCTGCTAAAGAGGATCAATAATTGCCTCTTTATAGGAAGAGGGCATAGAGAGACAATGAATAGAAGTTAAAAAAGTAGTAAAATATGAAGAATAACAAGAATAAACAAAATCTAGTAACTTTATGGACTTACGAATGCGTATGGATTAACGTAGAGGTGGATCTACAATCTCAGACGGAGCTTGAGGGACCATAGGAGAAGAGGGAGCTTCAGGTGTGCCGGAGAGTAAAATGTCAGTACCTGCAAAATGGTTAGTACTAGTAACCTGAGATGACAAACTATCAGAATCCTCAGAAAAAGGATTTGTACGAATAAGATCAGATCTAGTCAAGCTATGAGTAGTGGATGGAATAGAAAAGAAAGGTATATCTTAAGGAAAACAACATGACGAGACATATAAAGTTTTTGAGTTATTGGATCAAAATAACGATGCCCCTTTTTACTTTCACTATAACCAAGAAAGACACAAAGAGCATTTCGAGAGGACAACTTGCTGCGTTCAACATGAGGACGAAGAACGAAACAAGTACAACAAAAAACTATAAAGTAAGAATAATTAGGGGCATACCTATACAACTTTTCGAAAAGGAGAAAAACTTGAAATATGAGAAGATGGAATTGCATTAATCAAACCTACAGCAGTAAGAACAACTTCACCCCAAAACTCACTAGGAATATAAGCAGACAATAATAGATAATGAGCAGTTTCAACAATGTGCCTATGTTTTCTTTCAGCAACACCATTTTGCTCAGGAGTATCTGTACACGAAGTTTGGTGAATAGTTCCATCTAAGGCAAGAAATTCACAAATTTTATTAAAAGTGTATTCCCCACCTAAATCACACCTAAAACATTTGATAACAGCAAAATGTTGAGTTTTGATAAGAGCTCGAAAGACTGTGTATATATCAAAGAATTCAGAACGATGTTTCATTAAATAAACCCAACAATAATGAGTATGATCATCAATAAAGGAAACATAATATCGATACCCTCATTTTGTGGCAACAGAAGAAGGTCCCCATACATAAGAATGAATCAAATCAAATGGAGAAGAAGAAATAGAAATACTTCGATTAAAAGATAAAGCTAAAAATTTTGCCAGTTTACATCCACTAGAATCAGAAATATCACAAGTTTACAAATTTTCTAATGCCCCTGTGGACGCTAAAAATCTCAAACGAGAAGACAAAATATGACCTAGACGAGAATGCCATAAATAAAAACTAGAAGAAGAAGGACTCAAACAAAAAGAAAACAAATCAACACTAGTAGAAACAACAACTGGCACTTTTAACTCATCCAAAATATATAGTCCCCCTTGCTTACGGCCTGTCCTAATAAGCTTTTGAGACTGCAGATCCTGCATATAACAAGAAAAGGAAGAAAAGGTGACTAAATTGCTAAAATCATATAATTGACCAACAGAAGTAAGATTTAATTTCAGTTTCAGAATATGATAAATATTAGGGAGAGACAAGTGAGGTATGACAACAGAACCAACACCTGCTAAAGGCATAGGAGTGCCATCAGCAGTCATGACATGAATAGAAGATGAAGGAGACACAGAAGCAAAAGATGAAGAATCTGGAGATATATGATGTGAAGCACCAGAATCCAAAACCCATAACGAATTTGACATACCTGAAGAACTACGAGGCAACTGACCTACGGAAAAAGAAGTAGGCATAGCTTATGGCTGTAAGGAGAGAAACTTCTAAAATTGCTTAGCCAGAGTACTAGGATCGGTGAAAGGACCTGATGAAACTATTGCTGTAGTATTAGACTGTGGTGGTTTGTAACCCTGAGGTGGTCTATAAGCATTAGATTGTGATTGGTTGTCAGGCTTCCAAGCTTGAGACTGCTGATGTGATTGATTTTGCTGTAATTGATTCTACTGTTTCAACTTAAGACACTGAGCCTTCCAATAACCTTTCTACTTACAGAAACTGCACTCATCAAAGGCAACCCTTATGTAAGTCTTATTATGATTATTAGTGTGTGGCTTAGAAGGTACTGCTAACACAGAAGGATTAGGAGTAGAAAGAATTCCCTTTTGAGAATAAGACTTAAGATGTATTTCTTCATCCAATAACACACTAACAATTGAGTCAACAGAAGGAAGTGAAGAACGATGCAAAATGGAACCTCATAGTCCTTCAAAATCACTTTGCAGAGGCATTAAAAATTGTACCAACCGTTGCTATTCTCTACAAGCAATATAGGCACCACATGCCTTTAATTCTGCCGATTCTGTTAGAGCCAGTTGATCCCAAAGATCTGTCATAGCATAATAAAACTCCTGAATACTCATATTCCTCTGCTGAAGAGCTTGTATGTCATTCTCCAGTTGATATTGCTTTGTAAAATTTGATTGAGTGAACAACCTTTACAGATGATCCTAAACTTCCTTTGATGTCTCATACTTCTCCAACTGTGTACCTATGGAATGCTCAATATAATTGTTAATCCAAGTAATAATTTTTTCATTGTTTGCTTACCAGGCATCTATCAAAGCAGCATAATCCTCAATAGTAGTATTCTTAGGTATGACAAAAGTTCCACTAATATATCCCCATAACTTTTTACCCTTTAGAAAATTTCTCATCACATAATTCCAATACGAATAATTCTTTACAACCAACCTCACACTCACAGACTAAAGCGAATCATCTCGTTTAGTATCCATAATCAAAATCAACAAAGAAAACAACCAGAATGCAAAAGACAGGAAAATGAAATACCATATTGTAGACTGAAGCGAAAAAGAAATACCAGACAACCAGATTGAATACAGTCACTCTAAAACCAAACATAAATCATCACTCTAGAACCCAAACATAAATCGTCACTTCAAGAACGCAATACAACTAGAAAACAAAATTGCCACTCCAACAATCAGAAATCGTCACAAGAAAAATAACCAGAACTTCCAAAAAATCGTAAAAAAAAAAGTTAGATCTATAAAAGCTGTGTTTGAGATTAAACCTTGTCCTATGAAATTTAGCTCTGATACCATATTAAACAATTCAAAGAGATAAAAGAGAAATACAAAATAAAAAAAGAAGAGGCTAGGGTTTCATTAATAATGCATCATAAAGAAGGAATACAAAAAAGAATTATTTAACCTAAATATAAAGAGACTATATATAGGCTAAACCAAGGAAACTGAAAAGACTATTCTACCCTTAATAAACAATAAAATAAAATAACCCTATATTTCTTAACGTTTGTAAATAAGGGTCTGTGTTTTTTTTTTTTTTGCAAATCGAAGTCTGTGGTTTACTCCGTTAGTAATTAAGGGTCTGACGCCCTAACACCGTCAGTCTCAGCTTACGTGGCACTAAATTTTAATAAAAAATATTTTTTTTAATGATGTGGCATTTGACTAATCATTGTGGGACCTTATTTTAATTAAAAAATATTTTTTAAAAAAATTTAATTAAAATGAAATAAAAGTTTTACTATTTATTTAAATAAAAAACTTAAAAAAGAAAAAAAAATCAAAATCAAAAGAACAAACCTAGAAAAATTAAAAGAAGGTGATGAAACAATAAGCCCACAACCACAACTACCATTACCACAAACCCTTGCCTTCGCCACCACCACAACCACAACAAGAACACCCATTGTCACCTTTGCCGCCACCATCTTGTCACACCCCGTCTTTGGTAATCCTCTCTCCTGACCTTCACTAGACTCTAAGCCACTAATCTAACCTTCAATCCATCCTACTTATTCTACCGAGGCGCGACGGTTCTAGGGTATGGGTAAGGTTAAGGCCATCGAAACGTAGAACCTTTTATACCCTGGATCCATATATACTTAATCTTTAAAACAATTATCACCTCTGCCATTCATAACAATGAGTGTGAGTCATGTAATAGGCCAATCATCACTTATATAAATTCAATTGACAATTTGAACTTAAGAGAAATTACAAATCTTTTCCATTTTATTCATATAAATCACTTCAATACATGTATCCTTTTACAATCTACGGAGCTTTCTAAAATAGAGTAACAATAACTATGACTTTTAGAAAATTACAAATAAAATCTTATGAACACCTAGTCATAAATAGTTAGAGTCTCATTGGTGGAGGAGGATAACCAAAGAGTTATAGACCTTTAGCTTCTAACTTTTCCACTAACACTTGAACTCCACAGACAATATGGTGAGCCGCAAACTCAGTAAAATTAAGAAATGCATACCAATTGGGTTCATGAAGAAATAGTGAATATGTGAAACAATTATACATATACATATTCAATTTGGGTTACAAAACAATCATATATGTGTTGAGAGAAAAAGGCACCAAAGGTTTTATACTGACAGAAATGTACATAACATTAGAGTACTCAGGTTAATTATAACCATAATATCGCGAGTCTCTGCATATTCATAACTATCAGAGATCTAATGGGTAGGGTGAACCATAAACACAAAAGTCTCTATAACAATAGCATCAGTAGAATATCTCATGGGTAGGATAACACCACCGTTCTCTTGCTCAAGTATCAATATTACAAAACGACAACTACCTTATCCTTAACATCATCGCATGCTTGCGAAGATACATATGACTTAGTTTATAGAACCAGTTAGTCGAGTCACCAGTGCATATGGTCTAATGAATCTTTCCCCCCATTAGTGGGGCATTATGTCAGCACATAGGTAACGACTAAACAATTATAGGTTCGGTAGGATTTTTATTTCAAACATAAGGGTAGCCCAAATGGCCTCATCAATTACAAATACATTATCATCAAATTGAGTTGACTCGTCAAATGCAAATACATTGGCTTTGGCCCAAGTTGCCTCGTTACATAAATAATCATAATGAATTACAAAGAAATTACAATGGTGAGTTACCCACTGATAGTGATGGTAACAATACTAATGAAAGTAATATATATATCACATATTTAGATTAACAAAGGAATGAAATTCAATGAAAACACATAGAAAGGTTTTATAGTATATTTATGCATTTCATAACTTTACATTTCAAAATTTTACCTTAACAAAATTTTCACCCTTCAGCCAAGGTGCTAGCTTCTCCAATGAAGTCAAAAGAATCTCCATCAATACATCCACTAGGATTTATCTTAACAACTCCCTGATCATTCCAAACCACCACATCACCACCTAAGGCTCCTCTGATCATCATCAAGTTCAGCATTTATAGTTCTTAGGCTCACTGAATCCACAGATATATCATCTAGACTCATCTAGAGCTCTTCTAAAAAAATTGGAAGAATCATCTACCTTTTAGATCTCGGTTTATTCTGAAGGTTGACTGTCTCTTTTTGAAGAAAATAGTCAATTAAAGAAATTCAAGTTTAGGTTTGGATCTTACTGGAACTCAGAGAAAGAATTCAAAAATTCAAGTTTTAGAAAGAGAAACGTAACCATTCACAATGGTTACTGCACAGTTTCAAGGTCTTAATATAGAAAATAAATAATAATATTATATTCTTGATTGACATAAAGCTAGTCAATAGTTATTTATGAAAGAGATAAATTGCATTGGTAAGGTAACTTTTATTAAATTTTTGGAAGACCATCTGTGGTAGATAACTTTCTATCCTAACCACTTATCTTTTGACACAACTTAAAAATATCTAACCCCATTATCAAAACTTACACTATACATTGAAGCCCTATCATTGAGTTTACAACTCGTCCTCATTTTTCCAAGCTTTGACTTACTCAATTCGCTTCGTCAGTCCACAAACCTCCACAATCTCATTACCAATTTCTAGACTCGTCTCAAACGTATCGAACTCCTTAGCTTAACATATCTAGTTTGCCTCGTTTGTAAAGAATCCTCACATTCGATCTGCTCGCCTCGCTGAACCGAACCCATATGTTCTATCATTAACATCTAGTCCTTTTCTCATCTTCGTCTTCATCTAAACCAAACTCATATATCTATCTAAACTTCTCTATCAATTAACTTATACATATTCCTCTTCATGTCATGTCTCTTATCACTTCTACCATCTCTAGTTCCACCTCGTATTACTTCCCTTCATAATGCCTTGCCTCATTTCTAAGATCTAGCCTTGTCACTATGACTCATTCTCACTGAGATCCCACTTTTGTCACCAACCTTATCCTTACCATCAAAGCTCTTATTTTGCTTTGTAATTAGACTTTATCCTCGGTGTCAGTCACTTGCTTAGATAGGGAATCTTTCACCCTCATTTCCTCTTATCCTTAACTCATATTAAAATTCCATCAGAATTACACCATCTCGATCATCCTCAGTTCTTACAAACAACCATAACTTGGGATATTGCATTCTCCCTTCCATAAAAATTTTTCCTTAAATTTTATATATACTTGTCCCCTTCTCTTTGTTATACTTATTCCCCAATTGCACCCTCCTATGACTCTGTTCCTCAAGACATATCTTATCCTATTGTCCTTATAACTCCTTGATTAAACTTAATATATTTCTCCTTATCTCCTCTGACATCACTTTTAACTTTCTCTAAAAGGATCATAGATTGGGAAATTTGAAATCTAACCATTGGTGCAATTCGTGAGAAATCCTCCTCAATTAATTTGTCTATTCTTTAACACTTATCTATCATCATTTCCTTAATTGCTCCCATGTAACATCCTCGTTATTTCAAAGTAACCACTTTGTTTTATTTGCTTAATGCCACCTCTATCATACTTCTCTTCAATCAGTCCTTTGCATCACCCTTCACCAAGTATCCAATAACTCAAATGTCTTCTTAACTGAAATCCTCAAGATCTACACCTTATCTTCTATCTCCTCAAGAAAATCAGCAGGGTCCTCATTACTCCTTGCTCAATCAACTGAACTCTCTCTCCTGATGAAGTACTTGCTCTGAATAATCTCTTCCTCTTCGTACGCGTTGAGGAAATATCACATCGCTACACAACAAAAGAAAATTTTAAACTCATAACAAAATGACACGTTGATCTATACTAAAAGAATTATGGAATAATGACGAGAAGACATCCTATGCTCCGTAGTATCCCTAGTCAAACATACTCTTAACTTACATAACTTATACTATCTTCTATACATCTAGCTCTAACTATCATCAACCTTAACTATGTTAGCCTTGTTATCAAAACTCTACCCTCAACTCTTATATATCAAACTCTGATATCATTTATGCCATCGAGCATCACGCTAACAAATTTTCCTAGCAACCTTTGCTCTGAAATCGAATACTACTCTAACCTTCCTAACAAACCTTTAGCTCTGATACCACCTCTGTCACGCCCTCTCTTCGGTAATCCTCTATCCTAACCCTTGCTCGACTTCGAGCCGCTAATCTAACCTTTAATCCATCATGCTTATTCTACTGAGGCGTGGTGATCCTAGAGCATGGGTAAGCTTAAGGCCACCGAAAACCCATAAAACCCTTATATACCCTGGATCCAAATGTTAATTACTTGTTTATGTTGTAATTAAATTGTTTGAGCCTTTGAGATCTTTTATCTATGTAATCTCACATTGGTATGCCAAGGATACTAATATACATATAGAGATGCATGAACAGGAAAAGGTTCAACTCATCAAGATGCCTAGTGGGAGCATGGAGATTCAAGAGTTGTAATCTCATGTTTGTAATTTTATTAACATAAATCCCAACCCATTCCTTGTGGCCAGGAAATGGGCCCATATTTAGTCCATGATTATACCTACGTTATTATTGTCCATTTTATGATATATATGTGATATACATAATGCATGTGATGTATGCTAAAATGGATAATGTGCAAAGTGAGACCTAATATATTAAGGCCTAGAAAATCTTTCAAATGAAATATTAAGTCATGGTTCTCCACTCATTACTTTCAGATTTTTATCACGTGGAAGGAAGATTTTACTACCCAAATTTTGCTCTAATATTTTATGTTGACTTGGAAAATTTTTTTATTTGGAAATTTTTTTGATATATGGCATGATGTGGGTTGTTATAGTTTTTAGTCATTGTCTGGGCAACTTTGGTTGCAAATTGGAAAAACCTGATATAGGGTGTTTTTAGGAGTAACATAAAAGTTGGACTATTTTAAAAGCGAGTGAAATTCATCATGATACAATGTAGACAACAATTGCTAAAGTTGTTTGCAAGCCCTTTCATTTGGATTATTATAAATGACAGTAACATCCCATACTAAACCTCCTTTCCAATAACCTCACCATGGATAAATTTAGTACTTCTAAAGGTCTAAAGTTGTACCCTTGCCTTTCTCCTTTCTTCTATCCAAACTTTCCTGGTTACTCCAAGTAACAATTTGTTCATCCTACTTTAGAGTAAATCATAAATCTTTTCCATTTTATTCATATAAATCACTTCAATACATGAATCCTTTTACAATCTACGGAGCTTTCTAAGATTAAGCAACAACTATGACTTTTAAAAATTACAAATAAAATCTTAAGAACACCTAATCATAAATAGCTACAGCCTTTTTGGTGGAGGAGGATAACCAAAGAGTTATAGACCTTTTACTTCTAACTTCTCCACTAACACCTGAAATCCACAGACTATATGGTGAGACGTTAACTCAGTAAAATTAAGAAATGCATACCAATAAGGTTCATGAAGAAATAGTGAATCTATGAGATAATTATACATATACATATACATATTCAATTTAGGTTACAAAATAATCATATATGTGATACCCCAGATGTTAGATATTTATAATAAACACCTAAGGATGTTAAGAAGGAGTTATTAGGATGAAGGGATGGTTAGAGAATTCTGTTAGGCAGTAATTTAAGTTAAGGAGAGAAGAGAAATGAGGATGAGAGAATTTCTATCTAAGCAAGTAACTAACAGTGAGGATAGAATCTAGTGAAAAAGTAGAAATTGGAGTCTTGATGGTCAAGGACAAGGTTGGTGACAAAAGTGGGAAATTAGTGAGATCGAGCCATAAAGATGAAACTGGATCATAGAAATGAGGCAAGTTATTATGAGGGAAACGAGATGAGGTTGTATTAGAGATGATAGAAATGATGAGAGATATGACATGAAAAGGAATATGTATAAGTTAATTGATTAATAAGTGTAATGAGATAGATATATTTGATGTGAAAGAAGATGAATGATAGATTAAACATTAGTGAACGAATAAATGGGTTTGGTTTAGCGAAGATGTGCGGAGAATATGTGAGAATCTAGAGCAGGCGAAGCCGAGGATGTCCATAGATTTACAAAGAAAACTGGATAAGTCTAAGTTGAGTAGAATGAGGACGAGCGGTGGATTCAATAATAGGGCTTACATATCAGTATATGTGTCACACCCCATCCTCCTTGGTGTGACAGTCCTAAGGTGTGGGTAGGTTTAAGACCACCAAGAACCCGTAGAACCATCTAATCATAAACTGGATCATCAATTAAATCATACATATACTTTAAAGAACCATTACATATCATTATCCATCATCATTCGATACATAATCATTCCATTGTTCACTATGGATCAAAGATCAACATAACGATCATCCAAAATGAACAAAGGCAAAAATAATACTTCAATCATCTTAAGAATCATTCTATTTATGCTTGCACCTTAACTTTAAACTATGGAGCGCTATAGAATGAATATACAATATAACAACCATAACCAAAATAATTCAAAACAATACATTAGTGTAGCTCCTTGTGATGAAAAGATCAAGAAGCTCTATCACTAGCCAATCTATCCTCCTCAACTCTAGCACCTGAAAT
>CATKHJ010250185.1:0-10335 GCA_949750685.1 Vernicia montana
TCTCCATAATGACTTCTAGGAGGAACTATACACATAACACATACAAATTATCAATACACATAACCCATGCTCTTAAAATCACTATACTCATACTAATCTCATGATTCTAACTCTATTCCCTTCCCCAAGCACAGATTACAACAATGGAGGAGAAGAACTTCAAAGAAAACCGAAGCCCTAACTCACCTCGTCAGAAATGCTCTAACAATGGATGAAGAGTTGAATCCTTGCAACCCTAGATCCTTTGGTTGGAACAATTAATAAAGTCTTCAAGCTTTTAATGTGAGTGGGTGATGAATTCTTGAGAGAGAAATAGGTTGGAAGCTCTGGAATCTCGAATAAAATGATTTTGAGGCTCTTAATTCCTTTTAAAAGCCGATTTCCAGTTCTGTCCCCTACATAAGTCGCGGTCGCTACATGCCTATTGCGGTCACTATTCTCTTTAAACCAATTTGTCCAAATCAGGTAGAAGCGTTCGCGTCCCGAGTCGCGCCCACTGTCGCAGTCGCTACTTTGGCTCTGCCACTACTTAGTGAAATTCAAGTCTTTAAGTCAATATCTCTACTGTTCACACAGAGAGCTTTTGAACGAGCGTTCACCATGCTGAACGAGCGTTCATCCCCAATTTCCTGAAAAAGCCTTAAGTAAATAAGGACCAAAAACGAAGGTCGAAGACCGAAGCCGAAGACTGAAGGTCGAAGGTCGACGGTCGAAGACCAAGGACGAAGGTCGAAGACCGAAGACCAAATGCTACTGTTCACGTGACTATTCACTCTTTCAACATTATCAGACAGGAGCGTTCTCTACTCCTCTTTTAACTTGCTCAAACACTTGTAACTCATTCAAATCATCAAACACTTATCATATAACTTATAGCTCATAAAAATACTAGATTTACATCTAATAATTCATATAGCAAATCAAATGAATACGCAAATGAACTTGGGGAATTACATGTTCATATGTAAATATATGACTAGTTTTGTCTAGATGTTCCATGTGTATTAAGGATTTTTTTTTTAGCATACTAGTTTGTATGATAAGATTGTGAATAATTTAAATGTGTCTATACTATATAAAGTTGAACATTGGGAGACTTAGAAATTTAGTTTAATGAAGTTGAGATATGTTTAGTCGGTATTCTGCCGGATTTCAGTAGAGTTGAGGTGTTTGTTGTGTTTTATAGATTTTTGGTGGCTTTAACTCTACTCATGCCCTAAGACCGTCATATTTCAAAAGTGAAATGTGACATCTTAAGTGGTTAATGTTGATGGGTGATTGACTTTTAATTATTATGGGGTTTTCTTGTAATCTTTCTTTTAATTTAAATAAAATATTCTTGGCTTATCAAAAAAAAAAAAAAATCACCAATGAACAAAATCACAAATTTTATATTGCAATAAATTGATTATATATTCATGTTATATTCACTTTATTTAATTATATAGTAAAGAATACATATATTTTGATAACTCAACAATATTATTAATTAAGAATATAATAATCTAATTTGAATAATAAGTTAATTTGAAAACTTTTGAGATATTGGAACAAAATTAATTATTTAATTTAATTCTTTTGGTGTAATTTGATATTTTGTTATTGCAAGGTTAGTGCATTATATATATTATTTTGGATGTGGTTGCTTTTGCATGCTAGCTACACCTACTATATAAATATTGCTTTCTTTTTAAGATAAATAATAATATATATATTTTTCATGTGATATTTTAAAATTTATAGCGCAAAATTTTTCATTTCGACACATAATTATTAATTTATTTTCAAGCCTACCTTGAAAAGATACATTTGAACGGGTCTTTCGTTATTTTTTGCAACTTCCTCCAGATATTATTCTCCTCATTCTCTTTAGATTTTGCATGATTTTAATTTATAACTGTTATATCATCCCATAGTTTTCCTAAAAAATTTTGCTATATTTTCTCCTCTCACATACATTATGAATACATCAATTTTCTTTCTTCTATTTTGTTCTTGCTCTTTCTTTTGATTAATAGTTGCGTTATTGTAACATTATTCATCTTCTCTTCCTCAAGCTTCTATATATTCCTTTCAATTCTAGAAGTAGATAGTGAGCTTAATTATCCCAAAATCCAAAGAGGTTCGAAGAAGAAACAGAAGAAGATGGAGAATTCACAACAAGAAGAGATCGTAATCGTTGGAGGTGGAATATGCGGTCTTGCTACTGCCCTTGCCCTTCACAGGTTCATCATTCTTGATTTTCCATTTCTTGTCATAATTTTAATTATTTTTATCGTGTGTGTGCATACAATAATTTGATTAATGAAATTAAAAAGTGGGTATTAAAATTACTTTGCAGGAAAGGTATTAAAAGCATAGTACTTGAAAAATCAGATACATTGAGAAGCACAGGAGTGGGAATCATAATGCAACCAAATGGTTGGCGAGCACTTGATCAGCTTGGTGTTGGTTCTATCCTTAGGGAGACTGCTATTCTTATTCAATCGTACGTAAGATCTCTATATAAAGAAATTGCAAGTTTTTTTTTTTTTTTTTTTCCAAGTGATATTGTCACTAACTTTGAATGATTTCCTATATGCAGCGGGCATTTTATTTCAGTTCATGATAGCAAGCAAAAAGAAATAACATCTGGGTAAGTTTACGTAACACAATTTAACTTATTAAAAACTAATGATAAGAATTAGAGGTATAATTCGTAATCTGTCTAAATTTGCATGAAATTCGAAATGATCTGAACTTGTTAAGAATTGATCTATATAACATGTTAAATCATTTGAAAATATCACTCGTTTGATTCGAAATAAATTAATAAAAAATATAACCCGATTTGACCAAAAACCGAATGTATATACGAGTGTTGTTATATATTAATTTTCACCTTTCTTCCAAATATATCTTGTGTTGTATATTTAGGAGGGGAGAAAGAAGATGCTTAAAAAGAGCTGATCTTGTTAAAGCTTTAGCAGATAATTTGCCAAACAACACAATACACTTTGATAGCCAAGTAAAATCAATAGAAATGGATCCAATAACTTCATATCCTATTCTTTATCTTCAAGATGGAAGTGTTATCAAGGCCAAGATTGTGATAGGATGTGATGGTGTGAACTCTGTGGTTGGAAGATTTCTTGGGTTAAATTCTCCAAAGCTTTCTCCAGCATGTGTTACAAGAGGCTTCTCATATTATCAGAATGGTCATGAATGTGGTAATGAGTTCCTTCTTTTGAGCTATGAAAATCATGCTCAGCTTGGAACAGTCCCTGTTACAGACAAGTTAATTTATTGGTTCCTCACTAGAAAATGGACTTCTGAAGGTAAATAATTAATCTATATCCCTTTGAATTAATTATAATTTGACAATGATTGTTTACATGTAATTTTGGTGACAGATTCAGAGATTTCAAGAAATCAAAATCTGATAAAAGAATCAGCTTTAGAATCTCTCAAGGATTTCCCAGAACATGCAATAGAAATGATGAAGAAGAGCGACCTTGAATCTTTTCATCTCACAGACTTGAGATACAGAGCACCATGGGATATTTTAAGGAGTAATTTTAGAAAAGGGACAGTGACGGTAGCTGGGGATGCAATGCATGCAATGGGTCCATTTCTTGCACAAGGAGGCTCAGCCTCTTTAGAAGATGCAGTAATTCTTGCAAGATGCTTAGCAGAGAAAATGGAAAATAATAAAGAAATGGTAGAAGAAGGGTTAGATGAGTACTTGAAACTGAGAAAAATGAGAGTTTTTTGGCTGTGTCTGCAAACTTACCTTATTGGAACATCTGTTCATCCTCCATCTTTGCTCATCAAAGTGTTGTGTATTTTCTTGCTAATCATTCTATTTAGAGATCCAAATTCTCCTACTAACTATGATTGTCGCAAGCACTCTTAATTAAAGTAAATACCATATGCTTTTGGATTCAATAATCTTATATATTTTATGTATAAATATTTGGATTGGAACCTCTGTATTTTAATCAAAATTTCATAAGGTTAAAAAATTCTTATATGATTTGAATTTTCATGAATGGTTTTTTTTTTTTTTTTTTTTGCCAAATAATTTTCATGAATGGTTAATGTATACCATATGAATGGTTAAATTGAATGATACTTGAAATAGATTTATTAGTTTTGATTCAGTGACACATGAACTTGGAACACGCAATTCTTTTTGAAATAAGAAATTTATTAATCATTCTAATGAAGAAATGTAAATTAAAGGATACAACACTTAGAAGGCACTTAATTTGGCTACAAATTCATCAATACTTTTATCTGAACTACCACCTTCACTAATTGCCTCATTAGCTAAGTTCTGCCACTTAATTGCATTCTTCTTAATCTCTTTTCCCTTCTCTCCCTCCGTTACTTCTCTTATGCAAATCTCTACTATTTCTCTTCTCACAATACCTTTCTCATCAGGCAAAGCTCTAATTCCAATTTTCCAAACATCCTCAACAAACTTAGCATTAGTGGGTTGGTCAGTCCATTGAGGCATAGCCACAATTGGAACTCCTAAACTCAATGCTTCAAGAACAGAATTGAACCCACAATGTGTAATAAAACACCCAATTGAATTATGTGCTAGAACATCTAATTGTGGGCACCACGAAACTACCAAACACTTCTCCATTGTCTCTTCTATGAAATTCTTAGGCAATTTGGCTTGTTCCGATGCCCTAACAACCCATAAGAAGTAGCAATTACTTCCCTTTAATCCCCAAGCAATCTCCTCCATTTGCTCGGCTTCAAGCTTTGCCATGCTACCAAAGGCTACATACACAACTGAACCATTAGGCTTATCATTTAACCATTTCATGCAGGTGCTAGTATCTGGCTTAAAGAGACTAATGCCATAATCTTTATCATCTTCAACTCTCTTATCCAAGTACATAGATGGAAGTGTTGGTCCTATCGTCCGCACTCGCCACCTTTTAGCCATCCAGTCCACCATCTAATAAAAATAACACACAAGATAAAAATTGTTATTGATAAATACAAATCAGATACTCGATTGTTGGACTATTATTCTAATAGTGATGAGTGTTCAATATATTTAATTACTATTAATTATTAATCAATCAGATCTACATCTAGTCTGATTGGTCTTCTCAGTGAAGAATTAGTAAGGATAAACATTAGTTGGTATTTACATACCTCTTCCTCCATGTTGTAAAAGGAGTTGAAAAGAACCCAATCAGCATCATCAATGTTTCTGAATTGGTTCATCACCAGATGATGGAAACCAGGGTATGACACTGAATCAGAAACAAAAGATGGTGTCTCTGAAGCTAGAAGCAGAGGCAATCCAGGAAGAGAAACAGTTGGCTCTGATATTGGCAATGGAAGAAGACCCTTATGAAAATGGTAATAAATGTTATTAACAGAGCAAGGTTGAGTAAAAAAAGCCAGTCCTAACAATCCAAATTGCTTAGCTACATCAAGTGCCCAAGGCAAGAACCCATCATAGATAATTGCAATAACAGGGGAACCCAAATCTTGAAGTTTCTTAATCAAATCTGCCAAAGTTTTTGAACCCACAATTTCTAAAGTTGACAAGTAAATTTCTGTGTTCTCTGCCTGAGAAAAGCCTCCTTCATCAAATCCATCAGAAATGGTTTCAATATTGACTAGGCTATTTGGGTCAGAATGCATAGATTTGTTTATGGCTATGGTATTTGCTAGAGTGGTTTTGACCCCTTTTGAGATCAAGCGCTTAGAGAATTGTAACATGGGGTTTATGTGCCCTTGTAGAGGACAAGGTACCACAACGACATGAGCTTTGAAGGTACTTTCTTCCTTCACCATTTTTGATGACTTGGTAGAGTTATGAAAAGAAGCAAAGACCGAGTGAGTTTATATATATATGTATATATATATATATATATATATATATATATATATATATATATATATATATATATATATATATATACATGCGTGGGGTATTTTTTACGGTTATTTTATTTTTAACAAAGTAAATCTACTTTATTTTTATTTTATGAAAAAAATAATTTTTTTACAAAAAATCACAATTTTCTTATATATTTCGTAAATTAAATTATTTTTTTCGTAATTCTTCTAAGTTACGAAAAAAATTTTAATTTTACGAAAATATAACTTATTTTATACAAAATAATAACTTTACAAAAAAATTCTTAAATTATTAAAAAAATAATTCATTAATTAATTTTACGAAATTTACTTTATAAAATTAACGAAATGAAATAGAAAAATAATTTTAATAATTAGCTTTACGAAATTAACGAAATAATTTCATTAATTAACTTTATGAAATTATCAGAATAATTTTATTATTTAACTTTACGAAATGAATGAAATTAACTCTATGAAATTAATGAAATAAAATAAAATTAATGAAATTATTTTTTTTCCGTTAATTTAAGAATTTATTTTTAAAGTTATTGTTTTGCACAAAATAAGTCATATTTTCATAAAATTAAATTTTTTCGCAATTAAAAAAAATTATGAAAAATAGTTTTACTTACGAAAAAATATAATAAAATTTTGATTTTTCGTAAGAGAGCTATTTTTTCGTAATTATAAAATTATTATTTTTTTGTTAATTTATGAACTTTTTCGTAAAGTTATTGTTTTACACAAAATAAATCATATTTTCGAAAAATTAAAATTTTTTACAACTAAGAAGAATTGCGAACAAATATAAGAAGATTGTGATTTTTTTTTTTTAAGAGAGCATTGTTTTCGTAATTATGAAATTATTTTTCTTTTTTATTAATTTAGAAATTTTTTCATAAAGTTATTAGTTTTCATAAAATAAGTTATATTTTCATAAAAAGAAAACTTTTTTCACAATCAAGAAAAATTACGAAAAGATAGTTTAATTTACGAAAAAAATATAAGAAGGTTGTGATTTTTTGTAAAATAGCCATTTTTTTCGTAATGATCAATAAAACAAAATAAATTTATTTTGTTAAAAACAAAATAACCATAGAAAATACCATATATATACTATATAGTGTTTGATTTTTGGATTTGTATATTCTCTTGTAAATACTTGACATGCAAGTTTAACTCTTTAATGATTATTAATATCATTAAATAAATAAATAAAAAAACTTAACCCTTAAATTGATAATAAGGATTGAGATTTTAATTAGTAGAAGAAATTAATTATGAATTTTTAAAGGTGTAAGCATAGGAGCTCTTTACATGTCCTAAACTCTATATAATAAAGAGTTAATACAAGAAAACATAATTTCAATGGATTCTTTATTATTATTATTATTTTTTGAAATAAAATAAAATTTCATTAATTATCAGTGGCCGAATACAAATTCCAATAGAAAAGGACCTGATATAGAATCAACTACCCTAACAAGAGCAAACTGATTCGCAGATCGCAAATGTTTAACAGAACATCCAATTGCCATATAGTTGGTTTTAAAAAACTGTGACTGTAATAGTGAAACAATGTGACAAACCATTATATTCTTTGCGAGCATTTGAAACGCAACAGTACATAGATATACCACTAGACTCATAATAAAAAAAAACAACTTCCAACAATGGAAGACATAACAAAACTTCCAACAAGAGAAGACAAAATAACATAAAAAACAAAAAATAATCTAACACAAAATAATAAAATGAAAAGTATCACCCTAACAGCAGTAAGCACAAACTCATTCACAAGCATATGGTAAAAACGAAGATGGAGAGGCGACGGCGGAAGCAAGGAGGTAGAGATCGAAATCGAGTATAAGGAGCATCGAGCGATGGTAAAAGAGGACGCGTAAGTAGAAAACGAATAAGTGGAGCCGGTGGTGGATGTGATAACAACAATAGGGATGAGACTATTCATAGCAACTCTAACATAAGATATTGGAACCACCGCCGATCAAAAGAGAAGATCGGCGGTGGTTCAAGAGAAAAACTTAAAGGAGAGCTAGAGAGAAAATGAGAATGAGAGACAGTTAGGGTTTAAGATGAAAAATATATATATTTAGACATTGTTTATTGCATTTTGACTTTTGTGTGGATTCTTTATTATTTAAATTTAAAATAAAGAGTAAATTTGACTTTTCACATCTAAAGAACTAATTTCACTATTTATTTTAAATTGTATAACTTTCTATGCATGCTATTGATTAATTCTTCTCTTATCTATTGTTAAAAGGAGGAGAAAAAAATTAAAATCATTAATACTTTATGAAAAAAAAATTAAAATTTAAAATTTAAAGAGTACATTAGGTTTAAAAAAATTTACACTTTTCATATATAAAATTTGATTAAAATACTCTTTATTTATGCAAAAGATACTCATTAAAATAAAGAGTACCTTTAGAGCATCTTTAAGAGACTCTTTATATGTCCCAAATTCTTTATAATAAAGAGTTAATACAAGAAAATAAAATTTTAATGGACTCTTTATTATTTAAATTTAAAATAGATGATGAATTTGACTATCTACATCTATAGAGTTAATTGCACTCTCTATTTTAAATTTTATAACTTTTTATGCATGCTATTTAATTTTTTCACCTATTATTTATGAAAAAAGTAAAATTAAAATTTAAAATTTAAAAAATTCATTTGACTTAAAAAAAAAATTTAACTTTTCATATTTAAAAATTAATTAAAATGTTCTTTATTTATGTAAAAGATACTCTTTAAAATAATAATAAAAAAAAAACTTTTGGAGATACTCTAAGATTTTTTATTGATAAAGTAATGAAATTTTAACATCCGATTTTGAATTTATTGATTGAGATTATATAAATGTAATAAGTTTGATTAAAAATAATTTAAATCTTTTCGAAAAATTATAATTGCATTTAAATCTTTTAAAATATATTTTTTTTGTTATAAATAATTATTATATGTGGATATTACTTAAACATTCTTGAGTATATATTTAAGAGAGATTATAGTATAGGGTTATTTCAGTAATGTTATATACACTAAACCCTAACTATTCCTCTATATAAGGGAAGCTAGAGTTAATCTAATAATAAGAGTTTGGAGCCCATTTTACTCTCTACATATTTTCTCTCTCTCTTTACTTTATTGCTTTATATTTCTTCTTATTGTCTTTGATATGCTGAGCTAATAAGCCGATTTACAACACGTTATCAGCACGAATTCGTTCTACCATTTTTTTTAAGCTATCTTTTGAAGAATCGTTAACGGTTATTTTTTTTTTCTCTATGAGTAATTAATGTGTTCAAAACTTCAATCAATTTGATGTTCTTTGGCATGAATTAATAATTGTAATACTTTAATTTTAAAAAAAAATTCTTTATTTTTTTTTATAACGGGTATCTTTATATATATATATATATATATATATATTATGAGATTGTAACTTTTGTCTGTATTAAACTACGATAAAGCACTAAACATGTTACATTTTTTTTAAAATCTCTTTTCGTATAAGGATATGTGTTAAATTTCTCGTTTCGTATAAGGATATGTGACTATTGATGCTATATATATATTGATACTTTTAATTAAATAAATATATACTCATTTGATATTTGATATTAGATTGAGATATACTCATATGATTATAACTAATTAGATGTCATGATTTTGGACTTTATTAAATGTATATACTTATTTATGGAGATATTATTATTCGATATTATTATTAAATTTTAATTAATTAAATATAGTTCCTAAAGAACTTGTACTCTAAAATTCTTGTATAATTAAAATAAATTAATATAATTCCTGAAGAACTTGTATTATAAATTCTAGTTCTTGAAGAACTAGTATCATCTGTAATTTATGAAAAATTTGTATTCCTATAAAATTAAATAAATTAATATAGTTCTTGAAAAACTAGTATTATCTATAGTTCTTGAAGAACTAATTAAATAAATAAATATAATATAAAATTCCTGAAAAATTGATCATAAGTTCCTGAATAACTAAGTATCATGAATTACTGAAAAACTAGTATTCTAATTTGTTAAAGAATTAATTTCTTACGTTCTTGAAGAACTAAATAAATTATCTATAATTCTTTGGAAGACTGATTTAATTATAATATTATTCTCTTTAGAATACAATTCAGACATATTTAGAATCACTTCACAGTTAAAATTGTGTGGTGCTAAAGTTATAAAACATAATATGTTACAGAAGACATATACTATTTTTATGCATCTAACATGCTCCTGCAGCAGCAGTATAGAGAGCGAAAATTTACAAAATATTATAAACTTATTGCTTGTCTTGTAGTGACTGAAAAAATCGCTAATGAGAAATCATCAAGTTAGACCAATTGATACAACAACAATCCCTGAAGTAAATGTTGTAGATAACCACATGAATAATGAATGT
>CATKHJ010250216.1:0-26202 GCA_949750685.1 Vernicia montana
CATTTTTATTATTATTCTTATTGCTTTGTTGGATTTTGTTTTTAATGTTTTTAAATTTTATTTGGATTATGTTTTACCAATAAGTTGTCAATTATAATTTATGAATTATTTCATTATTTTATTCTCAGTATATATGAAAAACTTGTTGTTTTGAACCTGCAGTTCAAGTATTGAATCTGTAGTTCAATAATAAAACCTTGAAAGTTTGATATGACATGTCATTATGCATATCATATATACTCTCCCTTTACAACTTGTACATGGATGTGAGCCTAATATTTCTCATCAGCGAGTTTTTGCTTGTGCCATGTATGTACTAATAATTAATGTGTGAAAATGAGTCCACAAAGGAGACTCATAATTTATTTTAATGAGGCACATTTCCCGACATTAGGGGGAGAGAAAAATACTTGTTAGTGCTAAAATGTTGAGAAATTTCCTGGAAGGAAGACTGTTTAAATAGTTTTGATCCATGTACAAGTCAAAATGAACTAGAAGTTCATAAAATAATACAGTTGCAATAAAATTGCAATTCAACTGCCAGATGCATTTATAGATACCAAAAGAGTGGCAAAGTATCATATTCCAGCTGTTAATACCCTAGTAAGGGTTGTAGTTCCTATTGAAAATAGAAAACATGCCAGAAGCGGGGACAGTAAATTGGAACTAAAGATAAAGTCCATGGAAACGAAAAAGCAGCGTCACTAAGAAAATCTCCTGAAGAGATACCTCTTGAAGAGGAAGATCTCAGTCAAAGAGCTATAGCCAATTATGAGACATAGACTAAGACAGTGGAACAATTAGATCCTCCAAATATGGCTCATGGAGTTGATGATCATATGAATGAAAATTATGAGATTTCAATTAATTTTGTGATACAGGAGAAATATTTGATAGAAATTCATTTATCGTCGATGATGAATTTGCCTCAACAATAGTTCTTGCTGTCTCAAGAGACAATCTGGATCCAGAACCTATGAATATAAATGAATGTCAGCATAGACATGATTGGTTATCATGGAAAGAGGCAATTTAGGCCGAGCTAGACTCGCTATTTAAACGCATGGTATTCGGACTTGTTATGCTGACTCCCTAAAGTATGAAACCAATTGGGTATAAAAGGGTGTTTGTCCGAAAGCGTAATGAGAATAATAAAGTGGTAAGATATAAAGCGAAACTAATTGCCAGGATTTTTTGCAGATACCTGGTATTAACTATGTGAAAATTTATTCTCTTGTTATGGATATGATCACGTTCCAATATTTAATTAATATGGCAATTAAAGAAAGGTTTGATATGCGCCTTATGAAAATTATATTTATGTGAAAATCCCAGAATGATTAAAAATAACAGAAATAAATGCACATCAAACATGTGACATGAATTATATCGAATTGCAGAAATCTCTATATGGATTAAAACAATCTGGACATATGTGATATAATCGTTTGATTGAATCCTTATCGAAAGAAGGATATGTGAATAATACACTACTATATTTATGTGGAAAAGGTACTTAAGCAATTTTGCATAGATAAATTCTTTCCCTTAAGCATATTAATGGTATCCGCTCACTGGAAGTGAATAAAGATTATTTTAAACCTAAAAAGATAACAAAGAGCTATTTGGTCCTGAAGTACCATGTTTGAGTGCTATAAGGGCATTCATATATCTTGCAAAGTGCATCAGGTCTGATATGCATTTGCAAGAAAAATTCCTAATTAGGTATAGCTCTGCACCAACCAAGAGACATGAGAGTGGTGTAAAAGACTTATTGTGTTATCTTCGAAACTTTATTGATTTGATTATATTTTTATATAATTTATATTTGATATTGGCATGCGAATACTGGTTATTTGTCTGATCCATATAAGGATAGATCTCAATCTAAGTATGAATTTACTTATGATGATACTGTAATTTATAAAGTTTTTATGGTCCTGAAATATCTCAATAAAAATACTCACATTATGTTGTTTGAGAATAATACAATCTGCATTTGCATAAATTAAAGGTGGATATATTAAGGGTGATTGAATTAAACATATATATTTCACTGGAATTCTTTATATGCATGAGCTCCAGAAGAGATATCCACTAAATTCGCTCAAGTGACAACCTAGCAGACTTATTTACTAAGTATTTAACTAATGTGATATTTGAATGATATTGTTTCATCAATTGGTATGCGCCGTGTTAAAATGTTGTCCTTATCAGGGGAGCGAATCAGTATAAGATTGTACTCTTTTTTCTTAGTCAAGTTTTTGTTCCACAGGGTTTTCTTGACCAAAGGTTTTAATGAGGCAATTTGTGAAATAATAAAATAGCGCATGAATTGTACTTTTTTCCTTAACTATGTTTTTTTTCACTGGGTTTTCTAGCAAGATTTTTAACGAGGCATATTCATGGCACAAGTAATATCCAAGGGGGAGTGTTATAAATAATTATTATATGTGGATATTACTTAAATATCCTTGAGTATATATTTTAGAGAGATTATAGTATAGGGTTATTTCAGTAATGTTGTATACAATAAACCCTAACTATTCTTCTATATAAGGGAAGCTAGAGTTAATCTAATAATAAGAGTTTGGAGCCCTTTTTACTCTCTACATATTTTTTTTCTCTCTCTCTACTTTATTGTTTTATATCTCTTCTAATTGTTTTTGATATACTGAGCTAATAAGCCGATTTACAACAAATCTATGAATCTAAAATTATTGTTTACTTTCTTTTTTCATTTAAAATATTCTTTTAATTTTTTAAGTGAAAATATTTTTCTAATTTAAATTTTAAAAAGAAAATAAAGAATTATTTTGTCATATTAAAATTTAAATAAGTTGTTTATTAATTTGAATATAAGATTATCTAATAAATCTTAAATCTTAATTATTGAATTGTTACCTTCTATACAAGAATTTATATCAATTTTTGAGGTCATTTAATAGATCTAATATATTAGAAGAATCTATTGTAATTTAGTAAATTTAAATTAGAAAAATATTTTCACTTAAAAAAAATTGAAAGGATATTTTGAATAAAAAAAAATAATCAATGATTTTGGATTCATAGATTGATTTTTAAAGAAAATTTATTATTTGAATTTATAAAAATTAAATAAAGTTTAAATTATAAAAATATTTTCACTTAAAAAAATTAAAAGAATATTTTGATGAAAAAATTAAAAAAAATAATTAAAAATTTATTTTGAATGGAAAAAAAATAATCAAAAGAATAAAAAGGCAAAACATATAAATGACTCCAAAAATCACTAAATTTTAAGAATTTTTATAATATGATCACTAAAATTCATCTGACGTGAATTCGAAATGGCGTGTTAAGTCAGATGGTTGGCACGCTGGCGGGATTTTAACCGAAACTCTCAGGTGATCTTTGATTTAAAAAAAAAATAAAAATTTAAGTATTCGCTTACAAGAAATTTTTTTTAATAACTACATTGGAAAAATACCAAAATTTAATTATTTTTTGTTAAGTGGCTATTTGGTGTCATTTCTGTTTTTGTTTTTTTATTTCTATTTTCCTACACTAAGAGTTTTATTATGGAAGCAATTAAAATTTTCAACACTTAATTGTTTTAAATTTTAGTAACGTTTATGTTAAAAATCTTAATTAAATTAAAAATTACTTAAAATAATAAGTCAAAAATTTTAATTTAAAATTTACACTGAATATAATAAATGATTAGATTTTTAAATATTTTTACAATTTAAAAATTATATCACTTATTTTATTCAGCACTTAAAATTTAATATTTATATTTTTAGAATTTAATTTTCAATTTTACCAAATATCACTTAAAGCTTACTAATAAGCTTTTAATTTAGTGGTATTGAAATTATTTTCATAACTAAAAAGATATCGAATTTGAGTTAAATTTAAAAAATAAATAAATAAAAGACTTTAAAATTTTCATCTTTGCTCCGATAAATTTAGTCTAATGATAATGTATCTCTCATTTTTAACTCCCTTCCCCCCTAATTCAAAAGGAAAAAAAGTTTCCATCTTTACCTATAAAAATACTACTATATTATTGATTTTGGAGTTGTAATCTATACTCTCTATTTGAGAGCTTTGATTATACCATACCTACATTCTAAGTTATCTCCTTTATGCTTTGTGTTACATCTATCTTCCATGCAATTTGAGCTTTTTATAAAAAATAAAAAAAAAATAAAAAAATAAATCTCACATTGATTCTCTTCTAGCTCATTGTAACTTGCAAGTATAGCAATGTCTTTACAGCCAGAATTTGTTTTTTTTTTTACCTGAGATTTTATATAAATCATATAAGATATCAATGTCAAAGCAAATAAAATTTTCAACAATCAAATATTACAAAGAAAATCCATATCCAACATAAGTAAGAATCGAATATGAAACTTCTATGTTCCATTAAGACTTTTTTTTTTTTAAAAAAATCATATTTAAAAAAAAAAAATGTGAAGATACAGTATATATATATGAAGATTGTAGTAACAATAATGGTTGTTGCTCAACTGCTTAATTTTATCATTTATAGCAATTCATCCTAATCCATATCTGTCTTTGATTTATAGCTTTCAACAAGATTTTATTTGTAAATTTCAACAAGATTGTAGTTCCTGAGTTTGAACTTGTGCACTCTACATAATGAGTCAAATAATTTAAGAAACTATATGGAAACATACAATTTTTCCATCTTGTGATCTTAAATTTGGTAAATGTTATTTATACTAACTTCATATATAATCACCATTATAGTCTTTTTCTTTCAAATATTATTTTCTTTTTTTTTTTTCCTTTTAAAAACCCATTACTTAATTGGTATTTAAATTTCCAAACTACAAATGAAAACTAACTTAGAATGATGAAATTTTTCTCAACCCAGAATATACATAATAAAGAAATTAATTTTCTTTTTCTTCTTCTTAATCATGACATGTAAAATCGATCAAATAGTTACAAACATTCTCAATAATAGTGAATCTCAACTAAATAATTAAAAAAAAAAAAAAAAACATTTAGAAGAAAGCTATTAGAGAGGATAATTTTCTTTTCCTTTTTTCTTCGTCCTGTAAAAGACATTTATTGACTACAGGGATAAACAAGCATTATTTATAATAATTTATTCCTGAGGTAGAAAATTTAAAAATATATATATATATATAAAAAAAAAAAACTATCAGAACTTCTTATTTGCATAAAAAAAAAAAAAAAAAAACCTATATAATAATCTCCAAAATTCAAAATGAAAATGAAAAAAATAATTTTCATTTTTGGCTAGTATTCATGGAACTCATTTATTCCGTCCAAGGTAGAAGAAGAAGAAGATGAAATGGAAGTCCTCATATTAGGAGTGGTGAAAAATAAAGAATCAGTATAATTATAAAATGGCTGATTTGCACATAGAAACTCTGTATTTGGTGTAAAAAGTGGAATATTAGTAATATAAGGGTTAGGAGGCTCAAAAATTGGAGGCACAAAACAAGAATTAACTTGTCCATCACCTATGCTCCCACAATTTTCATCTGTAATCACTGAAGACGACTCATTATCATCATTTCCAATCATTTTCATATTTTTATTTTCTTCTTCAGGTGACGAATTACCTTTTTCTTGTTTTAATTGAATCATATGATGATCATCTTCAGACCGTGATAAACCAGTCAGTTTTTGCACCAACATCATAAAATCTTGAGGTTTTGTGTGAATAATTTTTGGAGAATGTGTATATATGATAACCGGATGGCGTTGCGGTTGCGGTGGCAGCTTGGTGGGACTTGAAACGCCAAGCGAAGAGACGGAGGATGATTTTTTTATGATGTGAGAGTCTTTGTTAATTTTCAAGGAAGTAAGGCATAACCCATTATTATTATTGTCGTGGTTATTGGTTTTTGCATTGTGATCATGGAAAGGTGCAGTAGGGCTCATTGTTTTTTTTTGGTAAACTTCTTGTAATTTTCGTTTTTTTTTTAAGGAACACTCTCTTTAGTTCTTCAATAAGGCAAAAGAAAGAAAAGAAAAAAAAGGGTCTAATTAGGGAATGTGAGAAAGAAGGATCTGTTGGTTTATAGAGAAAATTTTGGGGCTGAATTTGTGGTAATTGATGGGTGGTGTGTAGTGTGTAATGGAAAAAAAAATGTTAATGTGGGCGCAAACTATATAGGAAAATTTTAGGGCAAGTGATTGTCCACAAAAACACTTATAATCCACTTTTTAAATTTTAATTAAGCTTTAAAAAGAAGTGCCACGTGGATTTGTTGTTGGGTTGATAGAAGGGTATTTTGGTCGTTTTAAAAATATTAAGCCATGTGAAGGATTTTTTTTATTTTTATTTTTTACAGTTTTAGCCAGTGCAAAAGTTAAGGATGCTGACGTGGCTAAATTTGAGTGGTTATAGGGGAAACAGTTGGATAGGTGGGTCCATGTGGCCTATCTCACCAGAAATTTCGTTCGGTTGGGCAGTGGCGGCGTATTTGGCGGGAAAATTATAGGTTGGTTTCTAGGAAGCAAAGATTTCTCTTCTTGTTAGCTTTAGCATGTGTTAGGCATTTGTCAAACGGTGTTTTTTTTTTTTTTTTTTTAGTTTAAAAGATCATAAATTGAGAAAAGCTATATTGTTTTTTTTAGCTTTTCTCAAATTATGCTTTACAAAAAGCAATTAAAAAAAATTTTAAAAATTCTTTACAAAATCACTATAATTTTATGAAGAAGTATATCATATTTTTAACCCATAGGTGTATATATTATTATTTTAAAAAAATTAAAAAAATTATTAGAACAAAATTTTAAAAAGCAATTTCAAATTCAATTCCATACTAAATTTTAATGAATAAAAAAGAACTGCGCTTTTAATCCGCGTGCCAAGCACGTTCACACTACTCAACCTTTTTAAAAAAATAAAAATATAAAAGTGGAGAATGATAGGAAAGCCAAAATAATAATAAAATATGTATTACCCTTTTATAAAGAAAATGGATTAAATTTTTTTATTGTATTAAGTTAATATCTCTAATTAGAGATGAAAATTAAAATAAAAGAATTCTTTTTAGTATTTTTAATAATTTATTTAACAATTTGATCTTCCATATTTTCAATGAAATTAGTCCAAAAAAAAATTTGTAATGTGGTTTGTTAGATGAGATGCGGTAGTCGTTACCAACTAAAATGACATTTGATAAGCTGAAAATTAAGTATTGAAAAATTAAAAATTATCAATTATTGGTGTTTGATAACACTATTCAGCATTTAATCGTTTTAAATTTATTTGATCACTACGTCTTAAAAGTCTAAATTAAGTCAAAAACCATTTAAAATGATAAATTAAAATTTTTAACTTAAAATTTATACTGAATGCAATAAGTAATTAAATTTTTAAATATTTTTATTATTTAAAAATTATATCACTTATTTTATTCAATACTTAAAATTCAGCACTTAATTTTTAGTTTTGCCAAATACTATAAGTGTTGAATTTTATACGCTAAATATGATAAATACTAAAATTTTAAGTGCTAAATATAATTAATTTGTTTGATAACTGTTATTATTAAAAATTATTAAACGTTTTTATTGGACATTTTTAATCCTGTGATATTGATATTTAAATTTGAACCATTAAATACAATTTTAAAATTAAAATAAATAAAAATCATAAATAAAAAAAAATTATAAGTAACAATCATATTAGAATAATATTTCTCACAAATTTTAAAAAAATAAATATTATTAAACTTTAAATTAGTATCACAAAAACTGATAAATAAGTATAAAAAATATACATGATTGAATTATTTTTACCAACTTTATGAATAATTTTAACTTTCTAATGTTGCCATTAACTTCTATACAAATTAATATTGAAGCCAAATTAAATAAGACCAAAGGACTTTACATTGATATACAGTATAAGAATACAAATGATGATGAAAATTAACACATAAAAGAAACCAACTTTAGCCAAATTTAAACCCAAAAACCCCAAATTCAGCATTGAAAACCACAAAACAAAAGTACCCATCAACATTTCAACAACCCCACTTCAAAATAACAGTATTGTTAAAATTAAATCGGACCGATTAAATTGAGAATTAGTCATTGATCTGATTTTTAAATTATAAAAAATTGAAAAATTATTATATTGAAAAAAATCGGTCCGAACTAAAAAAATCGAAAAAGCCGGTGAACTGGTCGGACAGAAATTTACAAAACGACGCCGTTTTGAATTTAATAAAATTAAAAAAAAAAAAGAAAATAGCAGGAATTAAATCAAACTGATCGGACCAGTCGAACCTCAAATTGACAAAGAAACCGATTTAATATCCGATTCAATTTTAACAACATTGCAAAATACATAACCAGCAACCAAAATTAATCGCCAAACCATAAAAAAAATAATAATAAATCAGCTAACTTTAAAGAAGAGTTCCAAAATAAAACACAAGCCATCATCCCATCATAATCTAAAAAATTTATATAGAACAATCAAAAAAGTACTCACCTCTTGTTATTTTTCCAAAAAGAAAAGCCCCGCAGAGCATCACAATATCAAAGAATTCATAGAAACAAAAGCAAGCAACTTCAATCTCCTTTCCTTTTTCTTTTCCTTCGTGCCTCTCGTTGAATTGAATTCTCTCTTTTTCTTTGTTCAATTTTGATCAAAAAAAATTTGTGTGTTTAATAGTATTAATAGAACGGGGGAGCAGAATTTGAAGTGGATATTGAATGACAAGATTTGGGATTAAAATTAAAATTTTAGAAAACGAAAAATAAAAAAGATTCCACACATTAATGTAATAAAAAGAAAGAAATAATAAAAAAAATAAGATGAATGGTGAAAAAAATAAAGAAGATAATATAATTATAATAGAAAAAAAAAATTGAAAAGAGAAATACCTGCTATGGTGGCTTGAACGTGACCCTCTAGTAAAATAAAATTTTGATTATAGAAAACAAAAAGAACTTGAAGCTATGGAATCCTTGTTGTGTGAATTTTTAAGAGTTTAGGGATTTTGATTTATCAATAACAAATTTAAAATATGTTAAGGATATAAACGTTACTTTAATATAAAAAAAAAAATTTAAAAATTTAATAGCTGAGTGTATTCAGTAAAAATTTTAAATCAATTAACTTAACTTACCATTTTAAGTGATTTTTGATTTAATTGAAAATTTTAAGTTGGGATTATTTTATGTTATCAAATCATCTTTAAATTGTATTGAAAAAATTAAATTAATTAATAAATTGGATTATCAAACATCCCCTAAATAATGTAAATGAAAACCAAGTTCATGTTACATGTATAATAACTAAATAAATTAAAAAAAAAAACTTGAATTTTGATTTCAAGTTTATAATTTATTAGCCATAATGATAAAATTAGGTGGTGTTTGATAACACTATTCAACACTTAAAATTAAAATTTTCAGCACTTAATTATTTTAAATTTGTTTAATAATTACGTTTTAAAAATTAAAATTAAATCAAAAATCACTTAAAATGATAAGTCAAAATTTTTAACTTAAAATTTATACTGAATGCAATAAGTGAATAAATTTTTAAATATTTTTATTATTTAAAAATTATATCATTTATTTTATTGAAAATTTAAATTTTTAGCACTTAATTTTTAATTTTACCAAATACAACCTTAGTGTTTGAAATTTACTAAATTTTTTATTTTAATATTTTAACTTTTTTTTTTATCAATCAAGTGTCTAAATAAATTTTTTTTATTAGAGCATTTGGCCGTTATTTTCTATTAGATTATTAAAATCTATTATTTTACACAACCTCTGTACCTTATTCATTTTTTCGTTTGGTTTGACTTTTACAAATCAACGTTTCAAGGTTGAGGATTTAATCGATGACATGGAGTGTTTAGCAAAAATAAATAAATAAATAAATAAAGTTAGGATTATATTTTTAATGATAAATGTTCAATTTACCTCCTGAACTTTCTATTGATGTCCAATTAGATCTAAAATAATCTTTTCGACCAATTTAAGACATAAATTTCATTTTAAGATTAAAAGTTTGACGAGCCAATAGAACATATTTTACACAACTCGCGCGAGGCGAGTGAGAAATGACTATTGAATTTGAAAAAAAAAAGCCATTAACTATTTTTTTTTCCCGATTTTATGAGAATTCCCTACCCTCGCGTCTAATGCCTCTCCCATGGTGGCCAAAACTTAAGCTCTAAAATATCAAATTATATATAAACCATGGCATGTTTCTTGGAAACCCAATTTATGGGTATTCCTTGTTTTTCCAATAATCCAATTTCAAAATGGGAAAGGGTGAAATTGGGAGTGGGATCAATACCCATGAGAGTGAGATGTGAGAAAGTGGTGGGGATCAATTTGGGGACGACAAATTCGATGGTGACAGTGGCAAAGGGAGGAAAACTGACCATAGTAACAAATGTTAAGAGGTAAAGAACGACAAAGTCCTTGTTCGATTATTTTGCTTTTAGATTTTTGAAAATCACTTTTATTTTGTCCTCTTTGAACTTGCTTTCCCTGGAAAATTCATGCCTCAAGATTTGATAGAGTTGTTAATGTTTTGATATATTGCATGCATGGGGTAATTTTTTTTTTTTTCCCTTTTTCTGCTTCTTCTTTTTAGATTTAGGATTATAGGGAGATTTTGTTTGTGGGTTTTGATTTTTATGGGGTTTTGTGATTGTTCATGTAATACCTCAGATTCTGATTAATTAGTCATAGTAGACATTTGAAGACGATCAAGAATAGACTTTGATGGCAAAGGTGTATGTTGAAGACTTGATGAACAATGATAAAATTAGTGACAAAAGTGAGTATATAAGAAGATTGACTATAAAAACGAGGATAGATCATAAGACGAACCTGCATGGAAGATGATAGAAATGATGAGAGACAACACATGAAAAAAAATATATATGAGTTAATTGATATGAAGAATCGAGGTAATAGATGAACATGACATATGACCATATGAACGAAAAGGACATATGACCATATGAACGAAAGGACTAATGCTAATAAGTCAATAAATGGGTTCGGTTTAGCAAAATGAGCAAAGCGAATATGAGACGAGCCGAAGACCTTAATAACGAAGCCAAGGAAGTCATAGTATATGAAAGGAATCAGGTGAGCTTAGGCTAGAATAGATGAGGACGAGCAGTGGACTCGATGGAAGGGCTTAGACATTAGTATATATGTTTGTAAGGAATAAATGGTGAATTCAATGATAAGGCTTCGGTTACGAGGCGAATTGATGAGTTCATAATGACGAAGAGTAAGTTATTAGTGGAGATATATATTTTATTATAATAGATAAGTGTGATTAGATGAAAAGTCATCTACCACTGACAGTTTTCTTCAAACCATTAATGATATTTTATTTTCCAAGAAAGAGTTATCGTCTCAATAAAAGTTTACGTTTCCAAAGTGAACTGTCTTTTCCCTAAACACTGTTGACTGGCTTTATATCATTTCATAACATAAGCCATAATTGTTTATTCTCTATTTAAAGACCCCAAGACCCTTTAATTTTAGATTTAAACAGTTACATCTCTCTCTATTAGTTTAAATTTAGAGCTTTCTCTTTGAAACTCGGAAGAAAATGAGATTTATAACCAAAAGCTTTCTCTCTCTAAACCTTCTTCTAAGAGAATAACCGATTGTAAATGAAACCTAAAACCTAAGAGGTAAACAATTCCTCCAGTTTTCTTATAAGAACTCTGAATGGGTTTAAAGGATAGATCTATGGATTCGGTGAGTCCAAGGATGAGCAAAGCTAAACTTGATGATGATCAGAGCCTAGGTAGAGATACTTTGATTTGGGATGATTAGGGAATTATTTGGAAGTCATTATTAAAGATCTTAATGATGATGATGATCCTGACATAAGGCCTTAGCGTGTATATGATGATGGTGATTTGGCCCTGTTAGATACCCTCTTTATTGGAGAAGATGTCATCAAAGATAATAAGGATCTTCTCTATTGGAGTAAATGGAACCTAGAGTATTAAGAGTGGAAAAGGAACTGGAGGGGTGCCACAAAGCTTAATCGGATATAACAAAGAGGTAAGATTATAGGAATGTAAGTTTTTTTTTGTAAAATAAGAAATGCATGAACAATTTGATGAAAATCCTTCTTGCACTTTGTTGAAAACTATTTCTCTGCTGACCCTCTTAATAACAATATTTTTGTTAGTGTTACTATCACCTTCGGTGGGTAACTTTGTATGGTGTTTCCTTGTAAGTTCTATTTTAAAAAAAAAAAGTAAAATTGGCAAAGCCATTCTTATGTAAGCGAGGTCATTCGGACCGAAGCTATAATGTAATAAGATTTCATAGTAATCGAAACAAGATCTATTGTAATCAACAAAGGTCATTCGGACCAAAGTCATTCTATTGTAATCGAAGCCATTTGGGCTAACTTTATAAATGAATTGATATGAAAAGTTTCTTTAAAAGTATTATTGTTACATGTATATATATATATATATTGAATGTTAAAATTGATAGAACGCTCAACTAATGAGGGTATTCATTAGACCAAGTACATTGGTGAATCGACTAATTGGGTCTATAAACTAAGTGAGACGTATTCTCGCAAATATGCGAAGATGTTTCTTGGGTAAGTAGCAACCCATGATTATTACGAAGAGCATATGAGTTTGCTCCAATGTGTCTTCGATTGTTTATGACGTATACCGCGATGGTATTACGATGGTGCTACAAATGACGGAGACTTTTGATTAGTGGCTCGTCCACCATTAAATCTCCGATGGATAATGAATGTGAGGGTTGCGGTAATGTGGAAAATGAACCCGATTCACGAATGTATGTTTTTGTCAATTTATAAGAAAGAATGTTTATAAAAATATTCCTGATAATTACGATATTTGAACCTTACTGTAATGATATTATATCAGCATTATGCTTTCTCTTCAATTACTTTGATGTTGATTATTCATAAATTCCTTGCTTCTAAATGTATTTCTATGATTTTATTGAGTTGACGACTCATCACACATTATCTGTGAATTTCAAGATGTTAACTTAGAAGTTTTCAGGTAGGTTCAATCTTGGAGAAATTACAAGGTGAGGGTATAGTCTTGTTCATTAGCAAAAAGGCTCTTGCTATTTATGATGAGGGAAGTATTCAGATTATAATAGAACATAAACATAGAAATGTTAAATTTTAATTGTAATAGTTTTTCTTAAGTCATATCCATTATTGAAATGTAATAGGAAGTATGAGGACTATAAGTACTGATAATGTAAAGAAGTGGTTTATATGAATAAAACGAGGAGATGTTTTCATAAGTTTCACTCAGAATGATTTATGCAAATTTGGCCCACTTAAGTCTTCGTAACAACAAGCATAAATGTTTAAATATTTAGATCTCGTGCATATAAAGGTTCTACGAGGTGATCAGTGCTCTTAAACCTATCCATACTTTAAGACCATCATGCCTCAATTAATTGAAGGAGATGTGAGCTCACTGACAAGCTAATCTAAAAGGGTAACGAGACGGGAAGTTACAGTTCAATTGTAAATTTCTATATACTTGCTTGGTTTGTTCATGAAGTTTATGACTGAACTAATTTACTTCGTTTCGTTGCCTACAAAACTGTTGAAGAGAAATTTTTCCCTTTAATTATGGACTATGTTTGCTTATCTAAATAATTGTTGCAAAGAGTAGGAATTGGGATTTCTAGTTATTCTCTCTCTTACTCGATTTGAAAAGGGATTTAAGATGATATTAAATTATTTTTTTTTAAATTTAGTTTAACAGTGTGTAATACACACATAGGACCCAAAGCAAAATTAAACTCATTTGATCTTGAAATGTAATTTATGTCTTAAATTGGTCGAGAAGGCTATTTTAGACCTAATTGAAGATTGAAGGAAAATCATAGGCAAATTGAGCGTTTATCCTATTTCTAATAGCATATGAACTTTAAAACTAAAAGCTAGTTTTTGGATCAAAAGCTAATTAAAATTTGTAACTTTTGAAATCAAAAACTAGTTTTTGTAAAAAAAAAATTGAAATTAAAATTTAAAATAATTATGAAAATACTTACTATTAATTAAAAAAATACATATACATCATTATATTGATTTTTAAATATTTTAATATCTATATGCATTCACATAATCAAATATAAATTAAATTAAAATGTGTAATTATTTTTATTAATATATTTTATGTGTAATGTTAAAATTATTAATTGCAAATAATTAAAATTTATCATAATATATAAAATAATAGCCTTATATGTCATTTTATAATTTAACTCCAATTTTAACCATTGAATTATATATCAAACACTCTACAATTATTTGTAATTGTTGATTTTGAATTGCTGGTCGTTGACTGTTCACAGCTAACCGCCATAGTTAAATCAAACATATATACTCTTAGTTTTAATTTATCCTTTTTTTTTTTATTAATTTTTTCCATTTTTATTAAGATTTTCTTAGAGAATTTTAAAAATGTTAAAGAAAAAGATAAAAGATTAAAAAAAATGATAAAAAGAGAAGTAAACTAAATAAATAGAGTGAATATTTAAGTATACTATCATTTATTGATCAGTAAAATAATTTGTGTTAATTTTTTCAATAAAAAAATTCAGCTAAATGTATTTGATTGGTAAAAAATAAAGTTTATACATTGAAATTAAAAAAAAAAAAATTGATAAAGTTTAGATACTACTAATATAATTATCATCATTTATTATAACCTTATATTTTGGAGTTGAGATTGGCAATCAAACTAAAAGAGTTTTTGTAATATAGTAATTAATATACTATTAACAAATCTTCTAGTTTAAAAATTTTGCTAGGTTGTTAAGATATTTGCATATTGTGGCCTTGTAGGTTCCAAGTGTGGCTACCTTGGTGTTCTACTGATAAGGTCATTGTTCCTATACATGAAAAACATTCATGAGAGTTTTCCTCTTCCCCCTTTTTGCTTTCTGCTAATTATTTCACTTATATCAATTTGTAAAATTTGTCCACTAATTCAATAGTTCAATGTTTATTTTGTCATAAGAGAAGTGAAAATTCAAATGTTGATAATTTATTTTCATTTTATTTAGATGATCAAAAATATTTTTGGATCAACTCATGTGTCAATTAAAACTAAATTTATTTTTTAAGCGATTTCAATACCGTAATTTTACATTCAGTTTGTATATTTAGAAATTAAATTCTAGATATTGATTCTCGAGAATTAAATTTTGATCAATAAAAAGTGGAGTATACACTTTTTCTAACCAAATTAATTATTGAGATTATAACTCATTTTTATAAAAAAATTCATGTTCAAAAAAGAAAAATTATCTTTAATTTAATATATTGTCAATAGTTTAATCCTAAAATTAACTTCAATAATATGTATCAATAAGAGTTGATTCAATAATATTGAATTCGTTTTAAGAGTTGAAAGTTTTTGAATTCATGTGTTAATAGAAGCCAAGTTTTTAAAACAAAAAAAAAAAAAAAAAAACTTCAATAATATACTCCCTCCGATTCTCAATAACTGTCTTTTTAGAAAAGTGATTTTGTTTTAATATAATTATCATTTTACAAATCCAATATAATATTAATTGTTTTTTTTCTAAATTTACCCTTATCATCAACTCCTCTCTTTTTAAATTAGTGTTATTGGTAGAGTTTTGGTGAAAGATAAATTAAAGGTATATTAATCTATTTGATTTGAAATTATTTTTAATTTATTGTTTTCTTAATGTAAGTGCATTCCTCTAAAAAGAGAGTTATTGAGTATCAGAGGGAGTATGTGATTATAGATAGAGGGTGTGATAGGGAGGCAATTTAATGGGAGATTGAGTGGTTAAATTTTAATTAATTTGAACTAAGTACCCAAGTGTTGGTTTCGTTTTCTAGCAAAATAATTGAAACATGACTTTTTTAACCGATTCTCTAGTGGCTGCTAAGCGCGTAAGCTCATGTTGTTGGACCAACTAAAGTTGCTCCCAAAAGCCCCACATAAAGTGGTAGATTACCCAATAATTTGTGACTTTTAATTTCACCAAATGTTGGAATGGAACACTTAGAAAAATAATTGGTAATTAATTTCTTTGATGTTTCCCCATTTCCCTTTTTCAAGTCTAAATCTTATGGAAAATGTGATGTATTTTAATATTTGGGAATGGAAAAAAAAAAAAAAAAAAAGGAATGTGTACATATGACTATTTTTAATATTATGTGGAAAATCTTTTGACTCACACTAAACTAGTAAATTATGATGAGTTGGAGGGTTGTTGGAAAAGTTAATGTGCAATGGTTGTCTTATGAAGAAATTGCTTGAAAATGATGCACATGTTGAAATTAACGAAGATGCTTAGTTGTTAATTGCAATATAAAAATCATAGGATTTTGTTAATTAGTGTCCTAAGAACATGTTGAATAAGGAGTTATTAATACAAATAAAATTATATTAATTTATTTAAAAATAAATTAGATAAGTTTTTTGTATATATATATATATATATATATGGATTTATTTTATGAGAGGCGATATCAAAATTTGGAAAAAAAAATCATAGGAGATATTATAATCCTCTAGATTAAGATTGTTGCTATTATTATTTATATTTGTAGTTATTTGTTTTGATATTATTTTCAAGAAATTATAATATAATAAGATTTTATATTTATATATTGTTCTAATTTCATTGATAAATAAGTTTATTTATCAACTTATCAAAGTTCAAATTTTAATATTATACCATAACATAACATAACATAGGTATTTTTACTTCTTATTCTCTAATAATTTAGCATGGATAATTTGCCTTAATTACATTGCTATCTATTAGCTAAAACTTCAAAACTTTAAAGGATATTTTTATTTTTAAGACTTTATAAATATCTATTGAAATGGATCAATTAATTAAGTAATTTTAAATTAAATATATTATACATTTAATTATATTATATTACAACATACAAACCCACCCTCTGTAGCCTAATTAAACTAAACTATTTGGGCTGGTCATGATTCCCCCCTCCCGTGAACTAGAATTATTGATTCATGAAACTGGAACTATGGGTCCTCAATTGTGGTCTCAGGCCTACAATAATGCCAAACCAACCATTAATTACTACAATGCGAGAAAATTACACTATAATATCTTTTTTTTTTTTTTTTTTTTACCCAAAGAAAGCTTGAAAGTAGAATTAAAGGGGCTGAAAGCCCAGAATAATACAAATACAACTGAATATCATGGGGTAACCCAGCAAATTATAAACAAATAAGATCTTGGGTCTAGAAAAACAACACCCATAATGAGTTTTCAAACTTGGGCTAAAAGCCCATTAAACAATCTCGGCTCACAGACCGGATAAAACAAGTAACATTACACAAATGCCATTTTCTTCTCCCTTGCTTCCCAAGAGCCACCGCCGGTAACAACACCACTATTGTTAAATGTAATACCCCAAATATTTATACATGAGTTTTTAATTGATTGCATGTGCATATTGTATAGCATGATTGAGTATGGGTACATCAATTATTGTATTATAAATTGAGCTAGTGGAAAATGGGTCTCACTTTCCACTAACCCAAGCTTCATATGTTTTGTCTAGGTTCAATGAACCTAGATAACTTACTTTTGTTCTCCTCTTTTCTCTAAAAAATATCAAGAGCAAAACTCTCTTTCTTCTTCTTCTTTATTTCTTATTCTCATTCTTCTTCTTTCTTCATTGTCAAAGATTAAATCTCCCTTAAAGAGAAACTTTGAAGGTAATGATCTAAACCATTTCCTTTAAATGGATCTTGTTTTATATGTTGTTGATTTGGGTATTGTTCTTCTTCTTCCCTTTTCTTTTGGTTTACCCAAATGAGTTTCTTCAAGAAGGGAATTTCTTTGTTGAAGATGTCACTAGATAATGATTTATAATCATGATCTAAGCATGTTGAACATGTGAAAATGGTTTTCCAAGGAAGATATCAAACTTTCTCATTTTTAATGATAATGGGTTTGATTTATGGGTTTATAGAATATTTTGTTGATTCTATGTTTTGATTGATGATATGAGTTAAGTTATGAGGTATTGTCATGATATAGAAGTTGTTGTTGGGTAATCTTGGTGTTGAGGGTGTGGATTTACCTTTCCTTCAATCATTCAAGGGTTTTTCTCAAAATTCTGGCCCAGAAGTGGGGTACGGGCAAAGGTACGCCCGTACTGCTGGGCGTACCCTTCTTTCTTGATGGCAAGTTAATGGTACGGCCAGAGGTACGCCCGTACCTCTGGACGTACCCTAGCTACTGGAATTTTTTTCAAATGCTACGGGCAGGATGGTACGCCTGTACCCTTGGGCGTACCTTTTATGGGTGGGGCATTTTCAACACACTCCTAATTCTATGATTAGTATGCTAGATTGATAGAGGTATAAGACTTAGGTGAATTATGATTGGAAGGGATTGAATTGTTAATATTTCTATTTGGATTTATTATAGATTCTCATAGAGAACCAAGAGGAGAAGGAGATTGTGGAGATACACATCACTTTTGCTTATTGTGAAGAGTGATATCAAATTATTTTGGATTCTTCATTGTTGAGGTGAGTGATTATTATACTACTATGGTTGTATTTGAAACCTAAGACATAAATGCCTAATTCTTTTATGACCACCAAATTGCTCTATTAATAATTGATAATTGAATATCATGTTTTACTATTTACATGAACCCGATTGATAATCCTCTTTGATATTGAATTGATACCATGTTTATTGATCCATTAATAATCCATGTTTATTGTATACCTTATATGATTGTAAACCAAAAGTAGAAATCCCTAATTTTGATGTGGGGTAAAACATCAGGTGTTGTGCACAATGTACTCCGGTGGATAGAGGAAAGTATTCATGTCCTAGCTAGGGAGGGCTTGTCGCCCTAGCCCTGAGATCTGATCAATTTTGCGCAGAGATGAGGGTATGCTTCGAAAAGATGAGCCTCTACCTAGATATTGATATGATGAGTAAGTTTTATGCCTTAGTTCTCGGTAATGCCTTTGAGCATAATGCCATTTATGGAGAACGTTAAGACATAGTTACTTAATACTCTTACTGTACTGATACGGTTCTGCTGACATGATATGTTATTGTTATTGCCTCCAATCGATTGATATTATTGAAATGATTGGTTATTGAATTTGAACTAAATGATTATTGATATTGAACCTATTATTTGTTATTATTGAATCCAATTGTTTGTTATTATTGAACTGATTGGTTATTGATATTGATTGATAAGAACCATTAACCGTTATTGTAAACTGACCTTGAATCACCAAGCTTCACAGGTTATGGCAGTATAATCTTTACTCAATATGTTATCTCATTAGTGATTCCATTTTTCAGGTGAGCTATAGTTTATCAGTTTAGTTTCCAAGGCGTTCTTCTTCTTCACCCTCGAAAACTCAAGTGATCAATGTAAAAGCTCATTTCTTACTGTTATTCTTTTTGTATATATAATGATTCAAGTTAAATGCTTCATGGTAAATGTATTAGTAATATTCTTTTTGGGCCTTCTAAACATTAAGCTATTGAAGATGACATTGTATTTGAATATTGAATGTTATTAATGGATATGGGATAATATGGTTGTTTGGTTCTGATCTTGGGAGATTGCATGTGAATGGTTAATTGATTTGTAAGGTTCCTACGGGTCTTTGGTGGCCTTACGCCTACCCATACCCTAGGATCGTCCTGGCTCGAAAGTCGGGTCGTGACAAAGTTGGTATCAGAGCATAAGCTAAAGTCTAGAATAAACTCTAATAGGTTATATAAGTTGTATAAGATAAGAAATACCATGAAGCATAGGAAACTTCCTTGTTGTCAATTGAAGTCATCGTTTATGTGTGAATCTGTGTTATTCTTATGTGTTAAGAATTCTTATATGAGTTTACATGTTATCATATAGATGCCACCAAGAATAGGACGTCCTCCTCTTTATAGGGTACCTTAACGTCTCAAAAGAAGAGCGGCATCTGATGCTGCATCTATTCAAGAAGAACTGCTTAGAAATAGGCGGAGGGTTGAACAAGATGAAGATGAATATATGCCACCTCCTCAAGTAGATCCCAATGAACTCTTGAAATCAAGCTTTGAGGGAAGCTCAACAAGCTCCTCCACCTCCTCCTAGGGAACCACCGGTAATTAGAGAAGCTAGAGTTCCTCCACCTCCACAAGTCCCTATATATGATATGAGGGAGAGAAGAGTAATTGATGAGGGTGGAGTCTCTATTCAAGACTTCAAGAGACTTAAGCCTCCGGAATTCAAGGGTGAGGAAGGTGAAGAACCTCAAGACTTCTTTGACAAAATGGATAAGTTGGTCCGACAATTACCTTATTCTAATGCAAGGGTAATCGAGTTGGTAGGTCTCTAGCTTGAGAGGGATGATTGGGAGTGGTATGCTAGGGATGTTAAGGAGAGGTTGTATGGTGATGATCCTCCTACATGGGCTAATTTTAAGCAAGAGTTTATGGACCAATTCCTAGCTGAAGGGGAAAGGCAGAATAGAGCTCTACAGTTTGAGCAGTTGAGACAGAAGCCAGGAATGTCTGTTTCGAAATATGCTAGGGAGTTCAATCGCCTTAGCAAATTTTCCCCCTACATCATCCCTACTGAGGCTAGCCGTGTAGAGAGATTCTGGATGGGGTTGATAGCGCCTCTATATAATGCTTTTCTCTCTATGGATTTCTCATCTTTGGCCAAGTTGATTGATAAGGCTAAATTAATGAAGGCAAGGCATAAGACCGAGAGAGCTGCTAGAGCAGAAAGAGACCAGAAACACAAGAATAAGAGTAAAGGGCAACATAGCCAAGGCAGATGAAAGAAAACAGCACATAGATGCAAGCTACAGAGGTTCCAACTCCTTCTTTTGTGCAGAGTCAATCTAGAGGGGGATAGGCCAAACCCGCAACATTTCTGTGGCTTCTACACTGAAAAATTTCAGTACACCAAAACTTCCACAACATAGGTTCACTATTCCCACTTGTCCTACCTGTGGGAGGAATCATATGGGTACTTATAGGCTTGCCACTGGGGCATGTATGGGTTGTGGTCAGATGGGCCACTATGTTAGAGAGTGTCCTCACAGAAAAGGACAACACAGCACACCTACAGCCTCACAGCCTACGGTTCAGATGGCTCGATCGAAATCACGGAGTTCTTATGGCTGTGGAAGAGGGACAGGCCAATTATCCGGTGCTCGACTCACTGCTGAAGAAAAAGGAAAGGGAAGAGTATTTGTAATGAATCACCAGGAGACCAAAGCAACTAACACTACTGTCACATGTACTATTCCTATCCAATGCATACATACACGAGTTTTATTCGATTTCGGTGCCACACATTCATTTGTATCACCGAGTTTCGTAAGAAAATTGGGGAAGGGTAGATAGAAAATGAAGTTCCTTTAGAAGTGTCTAGACCTCTAGGGGAAATTATAGATGTGTACTATGGGTATTTTGCATGTATAATAGAGATCCATGGGAGAAAGCTCCCGAGTGACTTGGTTGAATTAGAAGTTCTAGAGTTTGATGCAATACTTGGCATGGATTGGTTGTCTCAACACCATGCACACATTGATTGTAGAGATAAGAGAATAGAATTCAAGAAAGATGGAGAAGATGTGTTTGTGTACCAAGGAGATAGAAGTGACGTTCCTTCTAATCTCATATCTGTAATTGGGGCATAAAGATTATTGAGGAAAGGATGCAAAGGTTATTTGGCACATGTAGTGGATACACGAAACACTCCTACTGAGGTTAATCAAATACCGGTAGTTAGTGAGTTTTCGGATGTGTTTCCTGATGAGTTGCCTGAATTTCCACTGGAGAGGGAAATAGAGTTCAACATTGAATTTTTTCCAGGCACCCAACCATTGTCCATTCCTCCATATCGAATGGCACCAATAGAATTGAAAGAGTTGAAAGCACAGTTGTAAGATCTCTTGGACAAGGGGTTTATCAGACCGAGTAGTTCTCCATGGGGTGCACCGGTCCTCTTTGTAAAGAAGAAGGATGGTTCCATGAGACTTTGTATTGACTATCGGTAGTTGAATAAGCTAACGGTCAAGAACAAGTATCCTTTGCCAAGGATTGATGACTTGTTTGACCAGTTGCAAGGGGCAAGTTGCTTTTCTAAGATTGACCTCAGATCAGGCTATCATCAGCTTAAGATTAAGAATGAGGACATTTACAAAACTGCCTTTAGAATAAGATATGGCCATTATGAGTTCACGGTGTTGCCTTTTGGCTTAACCAATGCTCCTGCGGCTTTCATGGATTTAATGAACAGAGTGTTCAAGCCTTTCATAGATAAATTTGTGATAGTTTTCATTTATGACATTCTCATTTACTCCAAGAACAAAGAAGAGCATTTGAGAATAGCATTGCAGACCTTGAGAGAGCACAAATTGTACGCCAAATTATTGAAGTGTGAGTTTTGGCTTGATCATATGTGCTTCTTAGGGCATATAGTAAGCAAGGATGGAATTAAGGTTGACTCGAAGAAGATTGAAGTAGTGTCAAGTTGGTCTAGACCGACAAATGTGATAAAAGTCCGTAGTTTTCTTGGCTTGGCAGGTTATTATAGGAGATTTGTCAAGGATTTCTCCAAGATAGCTTCGCCAATGACCAAGTTAACTAGGAAGAAAGTAAAGTTCATTTGGGATGATGATTGTGAAAAGAGTTTTCAACAACTCAAGACATGTCTCACCACAGCTCCAGTACTTGTATTACCAGAAGGAACATATGGGTTTACAATTTACTGTGATGCATCAAGAGTAGGGTTGGGATGTGTCCTTATGCAATATGGAAAGATAATTGCTTATGCTTCGAGATAGTTGAAGAAGCATGAAATGAATTATCCTACACATGACTTGGAGATGGCAGCAGTGATCTTTGCTCTCAAGATATGGAGGCATTACCTCTATAATGAAAAGTGTGAAATTTACACCGATCACAAGAGTCTCCAGTATATGTTAAAGCAAAGGGATCTGAATCTAAGGCAAAGAAGATGGGTGGAGTTGCTAAAGGATTATGACTGTTAAATTCATTACTATCTGGGCAAAGCTAATGTTGTTATAGATGCTTTGAGTCAGAAATTGATGGGGAGCCTAGATCACATTGCAACGGGAAAGAAGCCGTTGGTTAAGGAATTGAAAGAATTGTTTAACAAAGGGTTGAAATTGGAGATTTCTGAATCTCAAGTGCCTATGACACACTTCCAAGTGAATCCTTTGTTGATCGATGAGATAAAGTCATTGCAAGATAGTGATCCTCCATTAGTCAAGTTAAAGAAAGAAGTTCTGGCAGGCCAAGCAGCAGAATTTCAGTTGAAAGATGACGTATTGATGCATGGGAATTGGTTATGTGTACCAAATGTGGATGGACTTAGGGAAAAGATAATGAAAGAAGCACATCAAGCCCCATATAGTATTCATCCGGGTGCAACCAAGATGTATCATGACTTGAGAGACTGTTATTGGTGGCCGGGTATGAAGAAAGATGTAGCTAACTTTGTGTCTTCTTACTTGACATGTCAATAAATCAAGTTTGAGCATCAGAAACCTTCAGGTCTTTTGCAAGAGATTCAATTGCTAGAATGGAAATGGAAAGAATCACAATGGACTTCATAGTCGGTCTGCCAAGAACTTCAAGGGGTTATGATTCCATTTGGGTAATTGTGGATAGATTGACTAAATCAGCTCATTTTTTAGAAGTGAAAACCACATACACTGCAGCTCAGTATGCTCAGTTGTACTTGAACAAGATAGTGAACTTACATGGAGTGTCAATATCCATCATCTCGGATAAAGATACTAAATTCACATCTAGATTCTGGCAAAAGTTACAAGAAGCATTGGGCACACAATTGAATTTCAGTACAGCTGTTCATCCACAAACGGATGGGCAATCCGAACGAACCATACAGACATTGGAAGACATGTTACACATGTGTCTGTTTGACTTTGGTGGGAATTGGGACAAGTACTTACCTTTGATAGAGTTTTCCTACAACAATAGTTATCACTCCACCATCAGCATGGCACCTTATGAAGCATTGTATGGTCGAAAATGTAGATCACCGGTATGTTGGATGGAAGTCGGTGATAAGCATGTTGAGGGACCAGATTTGATTAAGGAAACTTCAGAGAAGGTTCCAATCATCAAAGAAAGATTGAAGACGGCCTTTAGTAGGCAAAAGAACTATGCATATCCAAAGCGGAAGGATGTCAACTTTTCTATAGAAGATCATGTATTCTTAAAGATCTCTCCTATGAAAGGTGTGATGAGATTTGGAAAGAAGGGTAAACTTTCTCCAAGGTACATTAGGCCATTTGAGATATTGGATAGAATTGGCAATGTATCCTATAGATTAGCTCTTCCTCCAAGTCTAGCTCATATGCATCCGCTGTTTCATGTGTCGATGTTAAGAAAATATGTACCGAATCCGTCACATGTTTTTCAACCTCAAGCAGTAGAAGTGGAAAAGGACTTGTCATATGAAGAAGTTCCAATCTCAATCGTTGATTGACAAGTAAAGAAGCTTCGGAATAAGGAAATAGCATTGGTGAAAGTTCATTGGAAGAATCATGATTATGATGACTGTACTTGGGAAGATGAACAAGATATGATGCACAAGTATCCTCACTTGTTCATTGTATAGTTGTGCATAAACTATGTATATGTTTTGTACGATGTAAATTCGGGGACGAATTTTCTATAAGGAGGGGAGAGTGTAATACCCCAAATATTCATATATGAATTTCCAATTGATAACATGTGTTTATTGGATAGCATTTTATTGAGTATTAGTACATATATTGATTTCCTTAAAGTATTATAAGTTGAACTAGTGGAAAGTGGGTCCCACATTCCACTAACTCAATTTACATAAGCTTGACTAGGTTCATTGAACCTAGTCACATTGCTTTTACTTCATCTCATTTTTTCCTCTTAAGCTTTCAAGATCCAAAAGCTCTCTTCTTTCTTCTTTTCATCCTCTCATTCTTATCATTCTCATTCTTCTTCCTTTCTCCATTGATAAGAGTAGATCTTCATAAAGATACAAGCTTCAAAGGTAATGATCTAAACCATTTTCTTCACTTAGATCTTGTATTATATATTATTGATTTGAATGTCTTATTCTTATTCTTTTTCTCTTTCTCTTGATTTACTCAAATGGGTTTCTATCAAAGGGGATTGTTTTGAGAAATTGCTAATAGATGATGATTTGTAAGTGTGATAGATGAGTATTGAGAGTATGAAAAAGGGATTTTCAAAAGAAGATTTCAAACTTTCCCATTTTTTATGATAATGGGTTTGATTCAATGGGTTTATAGAATCTTTTGTTGATTCTATATTTTGATGATGAAAGGAGTTTAAGTATAAGTCTATTGCATGTTATAGAAGTGATGTTGGGTAATCTTGATGTTGAGGGTGTGGATTTACCTTTCCTTCAACCATTCAAGGGCTTTTCCCAAAATTCTTGCACAGAAGTGTGGTATGGGCAAGGGTACGCCCGTATTGCTGGGCGTACCCTTCTTTCTGGATGGCAAGTTAATGGTACGGCTAGAGGTACGCCCGTACCTCTGGGCGTACCATTGTTTCTGTAAGTGTCCTTTAGGGTACGAGCAGGGGTACGCCCGTACCTCTGGGTATACCCTAGCTACTGGAAAAGTTCCTAAATGGTACGGGCAGAGATACGCCCGTACCCTTGGGCATACCATTTATGGGTGATAAATTTCAGCACACTCTTATTTTTATAGCTAGCATATTAGATTGATAGAGGTATAAGACTTAGGTGAATTATGATTGGAAGGGATTGAATTGTTGATATTTCTATTTGGATTTATTATAGATTCTCATAGAGAACCAAGAAGAGAAGGTGATTATGGAGATGCCCATCACTTTTGCTTATTGTGAAGAGTGATATCAAATCATTTTGGATTCTTCATTGTTGAGGTGAGTGATTATTATACTACTATGGTTGTGTTTGAACCCTAAGGCATAAATGCCAAATTCTTTCATGACCACCAAATTGCTCTATTGATAATTGATAATTGAATATCCTGTTTTACTGTTTACATGAACCCAATTGATAATCTTTTTTGATATTGAATTGATACCATGTTTATTGATCCATTGATAATCCAT
>CATKHJ010250336.1:0-11004 GCA_949750685.1 Vernicia montana
ATATATAGTTGCAGATACCAAATATATACTTAACATATACCAAATTTTGGTATACGTATATATATACTTAACATATACCAAATTTTGGTATACGTATACCATTTATTGTTAGTTTATCTTTTTATTTTTTTCAAATTTGCAATTTGTATATATATATATATATATAAAGTTGCTGCAAATACCAAAAATATATTTAACGTATATTAAATTTTGGTATACGTATATCATTTACTGTTAGTTTATCTTTTTATTTTTTTTTTCAAATTTGCAAGTTGTATATATATATAATAGTTACATATACCAAACATATATTAAACGTATACCAAATTTTGGTATACATATACCATTTACTATTAGTTTATCTTTTTATTTTTTTAAATTTGCAATATGTATATATATAAAGTAATTGCATATACTAAACATATACTTACTAAATTTTGGTATATATATATCATTTATTGTTGGTTTATCTTTTTTTTTTTTTTTTTTTCAAATTTACAACCTATATATATATAAAGTAGTTGCATATACTAAATATATACTAAGTTTTGATATACGTATATCATTTACTGTTACTTTACCAATAGTCTCATAAAAGAAAATAAATTAATAAAAAACTCATATTTATATATATATATATAAAAAGAATTCGATAAGAAACTCTATTCTACAAAAAATTTAATTCAACATATATTACTTCTAAAATTATTTTGATTTTTATTTTACTCTAATTTAGACAATGATCATTTGAAATAGGTTTAAAAAAAATTGATATTTTGAAATTTTATTATTATTATTATTCTGTTACAACATAATATAAAATCTCTTTTTGAAAATATAGAATAATAAAATATTATTTTTTTACTTTAAATTTTTTATTATTACCAATTAAAAAAAGTAAAAGAAAAAATAAAATATCAGTTAACTAAAAAGAAATCAAATGGCAAAAGCAATTTGGATTAAAGCAAATTCATGTGTCAGTTGTTAGTAATAAATGATTAAAAATAAAAGGAGTCAAAAATTGGTGGCCTAATTAGATTGGTTGATGGCAACCAATTTGGATTAAATTGGTTGGTGGCTTAATTAAATTGATTGGTGGCAACCAATTTGAACTAAATTGGTTGGTGGAAATTAAGTGGCAATTAGGCCAACCAATTTGGACCAAATTGGTTGATGGATGCCTATAAAAAATATTGAGAGGAAGGCTAAAATATAGCACAAAAAGAAGAAAAATTCCTTATGTTTAAAGAGTTTCAAATAGTTTGAGGAAAATTTTATTGGGTGTATTTGAGATTTTTGGGTGTGAGAAAAAAATTGTGAGTATATGTGATTGTAACAATTTTCACATAGTGAATATTTTTCTCTGGTTGTCTTTGACAACACCGTGATTTTTCTCCTTTTTGAGAGTTTCCACGTAAATTTCTTGTGTTATCATTCTTTCATTATTTCTTTTGTTATTCTTGCATAATTGTGATTTGGAGGAAATTTGATTAATTAAATTAAGATTTTCCAACAAGTGGTATCAGAGTTTCGGTTACGTGTACATTAACTGTTTGTTTGTGTTGTGCAAGAAAAATGTCAGGCATCAGAATTGATGTTAAGAAGTTTGATGGGAGAATTAGTTTTGGCTTGTGATAAGTACAAGTCAATGATGTGATTGGAAGAAGAATTCCATGAAGAAACATGTTACATGTTGGGGTGTGGGCAATTTAGGCACGTGAAGAAAAATTGCCAAAATGATGGAGCTGATTTGGTTAGTAGCTCCAAGTTTAAAGGCGCCGCCAATAATGTCTTCCATGATATGGAAGATGATGAGCTCTTTCTGTAAGGAGCTGTATATGTACTCATGGCATGTTGTTAGCTACTAAGTTGCCATGAAAGAGGATGTGATTGATAGCGGGTCCACAAGTTTGCACATTGGCATTGGATGACGGTTATGCAAGGTGTGTAGTGGAATTGTTGTCGATGGCTAATGAGCTTTTTGGAAAGTCAGCATTGAAGTTGCACCATAATTTATTAGCAGGTTTTTTCGATATGAACCTAGATGAAATTCTTAGAATCTGTGAATTAATTCTAAGTGGGTATGCTTTTATGGTAGAGCATGATAAATTCTTGTAATTTATAATTATGACTGTCGGTGTTAGACAATGTTGTAGTAGCTATATGTTTTATTTTTAATCATGGTGGAAATTGTTAGGAATAAATGATTAAAAATAAAAGGAGTCAAAAATTGGTGGCCTAATTAAATTGATTGGTGGCAACCAATTTAGATTAAATTGGTTGATGGCAACCAATTTGAATTAAATTGGTTGGTGGCAACCAATTTAGATTAAATTGGTTGATGGCAACCAATTTGAATTAAATTGGTTGGTGGCAACCAATTTAGACTAAATTGGTTGGTGGAAATTAGGTGGCAATTAGGCTAACCAATTTGGACCAAATTGGTTGATGGATGCCTATAAAAAGCATTGAGAGAAAGGTTAAAATATAGCACAAGAAGAAAAATTCTTTATGTTTAGAGAGTTTCAAATAGTTTGAGGAAAATTCTCTTGGGTGTATTTGAGATTTTTGGGTGTGAAAAAAATATTGTGAGTATATGTGGTTGTATTTTTTTCTGGTTGTTTTTGATAATACCGTAGTTTTTTCTCTTTTTGAGAGTTTTCACGTAAATTTTTTGTGTTATTATTTTTCTATTATTTCTTTTGTTATTCTTGCATAATTGTAATTCAGAGGAAATTTAATTAATTAAACTAAATTTTCCAACAGCAAGTAGACACATAACTAAGAATAAGAATAAAAACCATGTGGACAGATAAGCATAGGTGATGAATTTATTGAAATTACTGCACATTCTTCTACCAATAAAAAAAAAAAAAAAATTACTGCACATTCCATGTGAACACACTAACCAATGACTGCTCCCCCTCGAACTCCTCCCTCAATAATTTATTTTATTTTATTTTATTTTTTTTGCCAAATGAACTCCTCCCTCAATATCGTAATTTGTTATTTATAGAAGTTTATACAATAATTTTGAAATTTTTTTATGTCCACTGTAAAATGATTTTTTTTTTATTTTTTTTGGTTATTTTTGGATTTTCCCTTTATTTTAGCATTAGAGGATGAAAATGAAAACCTGAATTTATTACTTAATTGAAAAATTCATAAACATACTAACAAGGATAAATTTTAATTATTTTTTATGAAGAAGAAAATTATTTCATTTATTACTAAAATGAAAAAAATATTAGATACATCTGATATATATAAAAATAGTATACTTTATATTCAATTTTTCATAAAATAATTAATTAACATTTATAATAATTAATATCTATTAAGATTTTAAGTGTTAGTGAAATTCACATTAAAAAAAGATGAGTTAAAATAATTAATTAATATTATAATAATTAAAATCTATTACGATTTCAAGTGTGAGTAAAATTCCACGTTGGAAAAAAATAGACTTAAAAAAAAATATATAAGTGGAAAAGAATTATAAATTTATTGAGTTAAAATTTTGAATTGAAACACAAGTGAGTTTCTCACCATGCTTATTGTAAATTTACATGACAAGCAATAAAATGCAAGACTAATACCTTATTATTATTATTTTTTTTTTTTTGAGAGATGCAAGAGCTACTAACACTTGGTAAAATATATTGAACTCTTTATAACCAAATAATAACAAAAATAAAAATAAACCATTGATTGGTTTATAAATCAAGGGTGATCATGATCAAGTTTCCCATTTTCAACATCAGTCTCATTAACCCAACCAGACTGCAAGTCACAAGCATTCAAAGAAAGTGACCTCAAAATTTTCTGCAAGCTATATTGTCGATAAATGGATGGCTTTGGTAAGCTTTTGCCTTTATTAAGGCTTGAAATATTATTCACATCACCTTCATCATCTTCCTCCTCATTACTATTATTATATGCATGCAACTCTATGCCACTTTTTACCAAATGGGCTGAGCCTTCTTCTTCCATAGCTTCTGTTGATTTTGCTGAGCCAGACTTGTTCTTATACATTGCATAAAGGATCAATTGGGCTAACCCCAATACGAACCCAATTGCATTGGGCACCTGAAATTATTACCATCGTTTAGTAATAATCAATTACTCCAAAATTTTGTTCAAGGCTCATATTTACTTGCTAGATATACAGCCGAGGCTGAAAACTCACAAAATTATTTTAAGAATAATTTAAGAGCACAAATAATATTTACTATGAAAGCTAATAATAATAAACAAAAAAATAAATTCATTCAAACAACATTTACAAAGCATAACACATAAATACATAAAGTATGAAAATTACCGTTGTAATATTTGTGATCTTCACATATTAGTATCTAAGAGCTTAAAGGAGAATTCACACTGGAGCTAGCAGGTGACAAATGCAGCGTCTTTTTGCCTAAGGGGAAGGAGGAAAGTAAGGGCTAAAAGGAGAAAGCACAGGAGCCAATTGAAATTGATGTGCGGATCTACTCTTAATGTATTTATATAGATTTTAATTTTAAGAAATATAAGTTTTATGATCTACCTTGAGAGCATTTAATTATGTTTTTACCAACTATATATATATATACATTTAATCTTGAAAGTTGCATTCATATGTGAATTGCACATTTTCAATAAGAACTTACTCCAATATAGAAGTCTTTGACAAGCACAGCATAAACAGACCAAACACCTCCATTGAGGAAGAGGAAAAATGAGAGCAAGAAAGGCATGTACTCCACGCTCTTAGTCTTCATCACTGCTCTCTATTACACATAAAAATTAAGACTATGTTTACATATTCAATTCGATGATTTTTTTTTTGGTAAATCAAAAATTTTTAAAAGATAAAGTTGCCATTACGAGACATACACTCAATTATTAAAATCTTAAGAATTGTAAAATTGTAATTAATTAAATTACCATGGCTGATAATGGTGCTGCATACATGCCTACCGTTAATGCAGCACATAAAATTCCAACAAAGGTAAGCCGTAGATCTCCATGGATGGCTAGAAGAGTTACTGCTATCACTACTCCAAGAAAACCCACATCTAGTAGGCCCACCAATTTTGCTGTCTTAATCTGAAATTAACAAAAGGAATTTGATTAATTACTATAAAAAGATAATTATAAAGTTGATTAGCATACAACTATACTAATTATAACTCGAATTGATTTCAATTCTAACTAAAATTTCACCTTCTTAGCCTTTGGAGCATATATCAGAAAGAGAGTGACATAAATGAATTGGAATACGGCACCGGCCCCATTCACAGTCACCACAAGTAAACCATCTGGATTGAGAAGTCCATAGAAAGTCCATAAACTTGTGCTTAATAATGTAGTTATATATGGAACTCCTTTATAATTTTCTGTTGATTTCTTCTTCACCACTATCACAAAGGTCTTTCTGTAAATGAAAAATCAATAACCATATATCTCATATTAATTAAGCTAATACTATCCAATCAATTGGATAATGAGTCATATTGTTTCTCTGTTTCAGGAAGAAGGGGCAAAATTAATTTATTTCATATTAATTAATTAGACCTAATTTAATCAAATTCAATTGTATTAACTGAGTCAATTTAGATATTTCCTTCAAGAAAATAAATTAATTCAAGAATTCCGAGATTTGGCAAAAATTTCTATAACCTTTAAGCTAGGTGGTATTAGAGTCGCTAAGCCAATTTCATAATCAATCTTAAGGCCTAAATATATATAAAACCCATATAAGAACAGAGGAAAATTCAATACTTACATAGGAGAAGCAAAAACAAGTATAGAAATTATATTACCTGAAAACATGTATATTACACAAACAAAATCATTAATTAGCCATGGGTATTATAAACAAATCTAAATAAATAAATAACATGAAACTAAAATTGGAAGAAATCAAAAGACAGAACAGGAACTAACCAATAATGCCAATAATAAAGCTTAAACTAGCCATGAATGAAGTGGTTGAAGGAGTGAAGAGAGACAGAGAAATGAATGTGAACTATAACAAAGATGTAATAAGCATTTTGTGGTTGATGATTAAAGAGTTGGTAAATATCTGTCTTGAAAATGTAATCTGTTTTGCCACGTTTTCACAATATCCGATTTTGTTTGTTTACTGTTAATGGAAAGTGGGCGCTTGTGTCGTTACATGCTTTTGTTTCTGAGGTGATTTTTATCTTTGAATGTTAGCTTTTTTCTAAAGTTGATATAGCACATGGATTATATTGAGTTTAGTCTTCTTAGGTCTTGGAAGTGAATGTAATAAGACTCATCCGTATTACCTAACTGCAGTAGGGCTGGAATCGAGTTGAATCTACTCGAGTTTTAGCATGTTTATGCTCAACTCAATATTTTTTTTTTCCGAACTCTAGCTTTTAATTGATCTTAAAATTATATTCAAATTTGGTTCGTTTAAATTCGAGACGAGCTTGATCTCAACTCGTTAATAAATTATAATTCTGTTAAGTTCGAATGCGATTCGTTTATAATTTATTAAAATACTCAATTTCCTAAATATTTATTTCTAATAAAATAATTATAACAAAAATAATTAAAACTAATATAAAAGCAAAAACATCCAATTAGTGAAAAAAAAAAAATCGAATCATAAAATTGAGCATTATATGTATTACAAAAATATTACTCCCTCCATTTTTTTATGTGTCATTTTTTATTATTTCACAAAAATTAAGAAATAATTAATTACGTTAAGTTCCAAAAATAAAATGACAAAATTACTCTTATTGATTTGTATTAATTATAGAGTAGATGATAAGGATATAATTGGAAAAAAAAATTAAAGTCTTATTAGTTTTTTAAAGTGACAGATATTTTGAAAAAAAAAATTCTTTAAAAAAACGTCAGATAAAAAGGAATGTAATGAGTAATTAATAAAAAAGATATTTTTAAAAATTAGAATATTAGATTACATAATAAGAAAATATTAGATTATGTTAATCAATAGTATATATATTTTAGTCAAATTAAATTACCAAAAAATTTATAAGAGTATTAAAACATATTTTTTGAAGCGTCAAAATTATTAAGTTAATAATAATAATAATAATAATCAAGTTATTCACTAGCTTATTATCAAGCTGTTCACGAGCTTATTAATCGAGTCTGTTCGTGAGCTTATTATCGAGCTGTTCACGAGTCTAATCGAATCAAGTTTGAGCAAAGTAAAACTTAGCTCGTTTATTAATCGAGTTTTAAAATAAAATTCAAATTTGATTCATTTATAAAACGAGTCAAATACGAACAAGTTTTTATCGAGTCGAACACTGAACTGCTCGCGAACGGCTTGACTCATTTGCAGCCATAAACTGCAGTGGTGCCTAACTTGCAGTTAAAGGTTCTGTTTCAATTCATACACGCATTAATCCCTCAATTTAATTGAGTTTATTTTTAATTAATTGATTCGAATTTAATTATTAAGTTAAAAAATTAAAAATAATTATTATATTAAATTTGTCTTTTTAATTGTATAAAAAAATTATTAAATTTTAATCCATAAACATTATAAACTAAAAGATATTTGTTATAGACTTGCCATATAACAAATACGCGTGATCTGGTTAGTCTTTTCATTTTTTTAAGGATGTGAGAAATGAGAGGTTTTATTGATAAGAGCTATTAAAGGGGAGCACTACCCCTTATTATATAGTCTATGATATTATTTCGACTCATTAAATTTTCTTAGTAATATATATATATAACGAACACGCCATTTTGTATTAACTTTTATAATCTGGTACTGCTAATCTAACGTATAGTGTAATGTTGTAGAACTCTGATATAATGTAAGATCAGACCAGTCTTTTACCACTGACACTGTGCTTCCCTTGTTTTTATGGGATAGTAGTCATGTGGTCGGTGGGTGTTCCGTATCTGGTATGTCTAAATCTAAGAAATTGTGGAAAACTTCATATGTTTAATTGTTTACTTGTAAAAATAATAATAATAATAATAATAAAATCTATATAAGTATTTTTTTTTTTTTTTTTTTGGGTGATAAAAGGGAAGTACGCTAATGTCAACAAGAATTACATATTACATTGTCTCGGATAAATTACTTTACAAATATCATGAAACAATAAACTACTTATTTCTTGATAGAAAAGATAAGATATATAATTATTTTCATTTTGCTCTTTCAAATTCATCATTCATTTTTTCCAAAAAAAAGAGAGAGAATTTTCATTGAAAATTAAGAAATTTGATAGGAAAATGAATGGAAAACATGTAGATAATTTTCATTTCTTTCAATCTTAACAAATTTAAAGAAAATAATTTTCACTTGTTAAACATTCATTCCCAAACATGGTGTTAAAGTTGTAATAATAGTTGAAAGGCCAAGGCTGGCTAATATCTTAAATTTGGGCGTTACCATAATATATGCTCTTCCCTATCTTCATTTGATCTGTTTGTCAAATAAATGGGCCTCAAAAGGTTTTTCCTCTTTGTTAATAATAATAATGTTAATGTTTTCAAAAATAATAATAAAAATAAGGAAAAATTATATCAAATATAATTATTTTAATTCTTTTTTCAAAAATATTCTTTTATCTTTATATATATATATATATTTATATGACTTTGATATACTTTTGAAAGTGTGGTATTTTTAAAATAAAAAATTTAGTAAATTGTATTTTTTAAAAAAAAAAATTTACGTATATGAGAATATTTTTTTAAAAAAAGTATTTATGTAAAACTCTTAATAATAATAAGAAGGAGAAGAAGAAGAAGGACTCACATAAATCATGATGCAGCTTGGACCCCATGATGTTCCCCCACCCAACTCAACTTGGGCCCAAAATAAAACTCTACTTTCATCGCAATATTGATTAATCATGTATTATTGAATCATATATATATATATATTCTAAAAAGTCTCTTGATATAATAATTCAATAATTTTAAATTTGAAATGATTCTTCAAAAACATTTTATTTACAAAAATATAATAATTCAGTACCTTTTATCAATTTACTTACACAATAGAAATATTTTTTAAAATTCTTACTAATTAAATTAAAGAAATTTTTCATTATAATGAGTTTGTTAAATTTAACTATACATAATTAATTTAGAAATTAATTAGTTTATTAAGTGTTACAAACACTTATATAACTATTAAAATAATATTAATAAAATTGATACATCAGTAATTGAATGTATTTTATAATACAACTACGTACACATGATATAATCCTTATTATTATTTAATCTGCAACACAAATGCTGAAACACCAATTAATAAAAATGAAAATGATTTTCTTTAATAAAGAGTAATTTACAATGCAAACGATATGTTTAAAAAGAAATATAAAAAAAAAAAAAAAAACAAAACTTGGCAATAATATCCTTTACCTTTTTATAACAAAATCAAAACCAGTTTGTGCAAATTAATTTAAGGGAGATAATCAAATTTTCCATTATCATCAGCATTAGTTTGTTTGGACCAATCAGAGTAAAAATCATAAGAATTCAAAGAAAGTGTTCTTATAATCTTTTTTAAATTGTATTGTCGAATAACAGCTGGTTTCGGAAGGCTTTTTCCCTTTTTACGGTTCCAATTCTTCACATGCATCTCAATCTCTCCTTTTATCAGGTCGCCTGAGTCTTCTTTTTCTTCTTCTTCTTCTTCTTCTTCTTGCATCTCATCCGTTGATTTAGTTGCCGTTGATTTCTTCTTGTACATTGCATAAAGTATCAACTGTATTATTCCCAACATTACTCCAAGTACACTCGGCACCTGAATTTTTAGTATACCGAATAACCATAACAAACAGATGTATATATAACTCAAATTCTTGATATTTGAAGTGTTTTTTAGTTTATAATGTAAAGGAAATTAGAGAACGTACAGTCATATAGATGTCCTTGACAACAACTGCATAAATCAACCAAATCCCAGCATTTAGAAAAAGGGTAAATGAAAGCAAAAAGGGCATGAACTCCACGCTCTTCGTCTTTATAACTGTTCTCTGTTACACATAACATTTCACCAACAATAATTAATTAAGATCTATTACAATAAACCACAATCAAATATTAATTAACTAATTAATTACCATTGCTGAAAGAGGAGCTCCATATACAATTGTGGTGAATCCAGCGCATAAAAGTCCAATAAAAGTGACCCGTCGTCGATTTTCATGAAGAATTAGAAGAGTTGCTGCAATGACAGCCCCAAGAGATCCAACATTTAAAAGCGCCACCAGCTTTGCAGCCTTCACCTTCTTATCTAAGGGAGCATAGATGAGAAAGAGAATGACATAGATTAATTGGAAGGAAGCACCAGTCCCATTCACTGTCACCACAAGTAAACCATCTGGCTTTAGAATTCCATAGAAAGTCCATAAACTTGTGCCTAATAATGTTGTTATATAAGGAAATGCTTGATAATTCTCTGTTGATTTCCTCTTCACCACCCTTGCAAATGTCTTTCTGAAAAAAATTTAAAGGAAAAAAAAACCACTAACTCTCTTCATTATTAATTACTTAATTTCTTTATTATTTATATGAAAAGGAAATTAAAAAAAAAAAAAGAAAAAAAAGAACAAAGTCTATATAATGAAGCCTATTTAATTTACTCACATGGGAGATGTAAAAACTAGTATGGAAATGATATTACCTGCAAATTAAAACGTAACAAAAACAGAATATTGATCAATCATTATTAATTGTCTTAGATGTTAATTTTATTAACAATGGATCAAGAGAATGATTAGGAGAGAAATTACTAACCAATGATGCCAATAATGAAGCTTAAGCTAGCCATGAAGAATGGTACCTATTGGGAAATGTGGTTGAAGGAATGAATGAATGGAGAGATATGCAAGTGTATATATATCAACCAAAAAAGGATAAAACACTGTATAGCTAGCATGTGTGGCAATGATTAAAGGTTTTAATATATATATATATATATATATATATATATATATATATATAGAGAGAGAGAGAGAGAGAGAGAGAGAG
>CATKHJ010250428.1:0-64275 GCA_949750685.1 Vernicia montana
CTCTCCACTTCTTAATGTTTATTTAAATAATAAGCTACTGACTAAGGGGAAGGACTTGGTGAAGCGGATGGATGATACTGGATTGTGGATTAGCCCATTAACTTGGGATGTGATAGTGAGACTCTATATTGAAGCTGGGGAAGTTGAGGAAGCAGACTCCATTCTGCTGAAGGCAGCTGCAGCGAAGAAAATGAGACCTCAGTTTAAAACTCACTTAGCCATAATGGAGCAGTATGCAAAGCGGGGTGATATACGTAACACTGAGAAGTTGTTTCAGTGTGTGAAAAAGATTGGGTGCATTGGTCGTCTTAAGCCATTTGAGGTTTTAATCCAGGCTTATATCAATGCAAAAACTCCAGCCTATGGGTTTCGTGAGAGGATGAAGGCAGATAACGTATTCCCCAATAATGCATTTGCAAAACAGTTGGCTCAAGCAGATCCATTCGGAAGGACAACTATATCGAATTTGCTTGATTGAGGTGAAAGTTCTGGTTTGCTAAATTTTTCTGTATATAGAGACCTATGTTAGTCTACTTGTTTCATTAGGGTATCAATGCAAGTTGCTAATAAGGGTTTTCTTCAAAATATGTAATACTAATAAATGATAAATGTGATTAATACAGGTTAGGTAGATCGGTTGAGCAAACAATTTCACAACACTATCAGAAGTATCAATGGTGCGTCTGTCTTAGCTTTGTAGCAGAGGAAGTGAAAGAAGAAAGTGTCACTAGGTTGGTGTTGGCATCTGAAGAATTGAAGTAAGTAATTGGTATTATTTTTGCCTCCAGTTTATCTGTATATACTTTTTGGATAGTCTGTTCTTCAGAATCGCCAGTCAGTAAATAAAGCCTCTTAAAAACAACTAGCCATCTCCATATTTGATTTGAAATTTTACTGGATTATCTGAAGACAACAGAGCACTGACTGTATCCTACAAATCATTTCCTAACTAGTGGTCTATCACGGATTTGGTCTAAGCAAGAAATTTTCTGTGAGTCCTAACTTACATTTGGATATTTCATTAAGCACATAAAAGTATTATGCATATTTAAACATTACTACATCAGAAATTTATGTCATTAATCCCTATAAATATATATAAACTGATTGAGAATATGAGAATACCCTTAACTATTTATAGAAAAAAATTATAAAAAAGATAATATTTTGAAAGATTAATTAAAATGCTTTATAATATAAAAAACTTAGGAGCTAAAGTATTTTACATATTAATAATGGCTAAAAAGTTTATATGAAGTTAAATATCAAAGAAATTTTTAGATAAATCAATCTGCAGACTAGTTAGAACAATTCTTTAAAATTTATACATAAAATATAGAATTAAACGATTTTTGCAATTTGCATGGAAAATAAATAAATAAATATGTTTAAGGAGTAAATTTAATTTATTTGATAATTTGTTATAATAATTTCTGTTTTTTCATTTTTTTTCTTATATTTTGTTTATTCCATGTGAAGAAATAATAATATTATAAAATTCATGGAATGTAATTATTGTAACTAAAATAACAGAAAAAAAATGCATAAAACCATATATATAAAAAAAAAAACTACATAATATTAACAATCTTTATATTAAAAAAATAAAACTCTTTTCGTTTATATTCAATAATTAGTAGGACAAAAAACCTCTCAAAAAAATTATTAAAATAACAAAAGTATAAATGTTAAAATATATTTTTAAAAAAAATTCCAATCTATCAATATAAATGACTATAAAAATAATCTCAATGATTAGTTTGATCGGTAAGAGAGTTAATTTTTTTTTAATAAATAATTTGTTACAAAAGAATTTTTTTGTGTGAACGTGTCACAATTAATTTCTCTTATTTTTTATTTATTTATTTATTTTAAATTTTTTTTTTCCTTATTTACTTTGATGATGAAGAATCAAAATATCACTATATTTATTTTTTTTCTACTTTTTTCAAGTGCAGGATAATCCTAAGAGGTTGCGGGTTTGTTTCTATCAATTGGGGCTCTTCCTTCATCACTCCCATGAGAATGTTTTACAGGACTTAATCACTTATTATATTCAATTCATATTTTAAATTAAAAATTTTGATTTACGTTATTTAACAACTTAAAACAATAAAGTGTGAAAAATTTTAATTTTAATTACAAAATGTTAAGTAGCTTACCAAACAACTTCAAACACAACCTTTGTATAACTCAAAAAGAAGAGACGTTGATATGATATACAATATGTGATATTTTGCATAAATGCAATATGCAAATACAAATTCGGACTCAGGGATGGCTCAGTGATCACAATGACTCGTATATAGATGCAACACCTAGTGTCCACGCGGAGTTTTCGACACGAGGCATAAAGCCAGTAATCAAATTTGTCCACATGGAATAAGCCACATCAGCACCAGTGGGCCATGTGGACAAATGGGACATGTCCATAACCACATCGCTAATTATTTGCCACGTCTGCATTGTTTTCCATGTGGCATAAGCCACGTCATTACCAAGGTATCCATGTGGATATTTCAAAAGGTGGCATAAGGCCACATCACCGAAAGATCACCACATCAGTATATTGTTCCACGTGGCACAAGTTACCTAAATACCAAGGCAGGCACATGCGCATATCAGCTAACGTAGACTACTGTCCACGTCATCTATTCGTAGCATGTGAGCATAAGTTTCACTGGTTTGATAAACAGGTCATTTGGTGATGAATGAAAAAGCAATTTAGGTTTCTTTCTTGTAATTAATAAATTTTCATTTGATGCATTGAAAATGAGAATTTGGGGTAATTGGTTCATTCTTGTAATTTTCCTTATCATTTAGGCAGCAGCGCAAAAGCTTTTATGGTCTAAATCAAGGATAGACAAGTAGTTCGTTGTTTGTGATGGGTAACCTTTTAAAGCTCCTTAGTGCTAAGGGGCAGGGGCCTAATAATGTTAATCCAAATTTGTGTTTTCTCCCCTTATTTTTCTAATTGACTCATCATATGAATGGAAATAAACTTTACCTTATTTAAAACCAAAGTCACCATACTAAATTATCATTTCAATCAAAATATTAGTTTTGAGTTTTGAATCAACTATGTAGATTATAGAGTAATCAATTTAGGGTTACAATTTCAAAAAAGATTTTAAAATTATTCAATTTTTTCTCGCGATTTATTTCATTTAATTATATTTAACGATGTGATTTCAAATAAATAATAATAAAGTCGTATAAAAAATTTCTTCCATTATTTTTATATGTTTTTATTGAGCATTTTATTATCTTAGACCATATATACACACAAAGATTGATACAAATTAATATAAAACTAATTTAACTTTTTATTTGTTCATTATATTAATCTATAATAATCATACTACTAGTAGTAGTGATGATAGAATTCTCTCATATGCTATTGAAATTAATGCTTCACTTAATAATAAAACCACACAACACATACTAGTTATTGACTACTTTTTATACTATAGTACTAGCTTATGCTAACTCCATTCCATACACAAACACACACACATTTATATCATATATTACCCAAATTAAATAGAGACATGCCTATCAAGAGGGTAGTGCTTGTCTTAGGCAGACACCTTGAACTCAAGACCAGAACCTCCTAACTTTTCCTCCATGACTTTTTTCAGTTGTTCCACCATAGAAGAAGACAAATAATTCACCCAATCTCCAACCTCACCTTTCCTAAACAAATGTCTATTTTCAAAGTTCATAATAGACTTGCCTGATTTATTTACTTCTAAATCCTTCAATTTCTCAAAGCTACAAAGCTTAGCAACCTCTTCAATTACACCTCCTTTCTCTTCTTCAATTGAAAAGGGAAAATCAAGAAACTTGGCTAACTTTTTCAAGTGATATGTAGTATCTTCTTTCATGTCTTCATATTTCAAGAAAAGCACATTTTCTGGTTTTTCTCGACTTTCTTTCCAATATCCCAACATATGTTCCCAAAATGGACCAAACCCAATAACCCCATTACAATACATATTAAAACCTTCCTCGACTGACAATGGAGGAATATTTTCTGGCCTTAATTTATTAGTGTAAATCCATGAAGAGATGAAAGTGTCAAAAGGGTTTCTACAAATATAAACAATTTTACAATTGGACTTATTGATGGATTGTTGCAAAGATGAACGTGGGACATGGGTAGCAAATAGTCTAGGCTCAGGGAGTTTTGAAAGGTCAGGGACTTGATTATTGGCATAAACTTTATATTCCAAGAAAGGAACAAGATCATGAGGATTTGAAACTAGTAAAGGATGGGAATTTGAGAATGGAAAGTTTTTTCTATTCAAGATTGTAAAGATTAAAGCTTTAAGCCATGTAGTGCCTGATTTTGGAATTGTGGCTAAAATAACATCACTTTCTTTTGCTTTGAAATGTTTCTGGAAAGACAAAATGGCTTGAATTTCCTTCGGTTGGCACCAAAACCCTTGAAATTGATAGATATAAGGAGTTCTCCAACCTCTTTCTCTAGGAAGAGAAAGAAGCAATTCTTTGCATTCATGGGTTAGCTTCAAGTCAGTTTCTTGATCTTCTCCAATTCCTGTTGATTGATTTTTGGTGAAATGGGAGAGAGGCATGGAAGTGATAGTGGTAGTAGAAACTGGCATTTTTAAGTTTGTTGGAGGATATGAATAATATTTTTCCTTAACAATTGGCATGTAAAATTAAGGATATGCACACCTTCTTATATATATTTTTGCATGTAGTACCTTTTCTCTTGATCCAAACAATAATAGAAGAGAAAGAGATACTTCTTTCTTGGCACGTTTTTTTCATACATGCAAAGAAAATCCAAGAATCTTGTGCAATCTTTACTACATAATCTTGAGCTGTTAAGGAAAGTGAAATATTAACCTTTCTATATTAATCAAGTGCAGTGACGTTTACATTCATATATTGGAGTGGCTTTATTTTGTTTTTTCATAAGAAATATTTGGAAAGGTGAAAGGAGTAAATACTTCACAGTACTTCCACAGTCATTTGATTAATAGGACTACACTTCTCGCTAAGATTTTATGTTTATTGAATTACAATTTATGTAATTATATATCCATCAATTTTCTTATATTTTTCGTAAATTAAATTATTTTTTTTAAAAAAAAAATATTTTTTTTATAAAGTAAAATAAAATAGATTTACTTTGTTAAAAACAAAGTAATCGTAAAAAACCACCCCAATTAATAATATCACATTGTTAATTAAATTATAGTATATCCACTTCAACTACGTAATTAATAAAAATATATAAAAATAATAAATTAATTAATACTCCCTCCATTTCATATTAGATAACGTTTTGGAGGTATGCATAAATATTAAGAAGTCAATTAACTCTCTTTAATTAGTGAAAAAAATATTAAATTACCATTGTTAAGTATTTTTTTAAACTATAAAGTATGTATTTAATGAAGATTAAAAAAGGGTAAAAATGGAAAAAAATAAATAAATATTTTATTGATATTCTAAAACGTCATTTATTATGAAAAAAAATAAAATCTCCAAAAACGTCATCTAATATGAAATGGAGAGAGTAATATTATTCATCGTTGAATCTGACATATAATACTACTTAATAATCACATTGTTTTAATTTAATTAATAGAATTAAATACTCTGAGGTGTTTTCTACGGTTATTTTGTTTTAAACAAAGTAAACTTATTTTATTTTACTTTATGAAAAAAAATGTTTCTTTACGAAAAATCACAATTTCTTATATTTTTTGTAAATTAAATTATTTTTTCATAATTTTTCTTAGTTACGAAAAAAGTTTTACTTTTACGAAAATATGAATTATTTTGTACAAAATAATAACTTTACAAAAAAATTCCTAAATTAATAAAAAAATAATTTTATTAATTAATTTTACAAAATTAACTTTATAAAATTAACGAAATGAAGTAAAAAAATAATATTGATAATTAACATTAAAAAATTAACGAAATAATTTTATTAATTAACTTTATGAAATTAACAGAATAATTTCATTAATTAACTTTACAAAATGAATGAAATTACCTTTATGAAATTAACGAAATTAAATAAAATTAATGAAATTATTTTTCTTTTTTGTTAATTTAAGAATTTATTTTTAAAGTTATCGTTTTTCATAAAATAAATCATATTTTCATAAAATTAAATTTTTTCCCAATTAAGAAGAATTACGAAAAATTAATTTTACTTACGAAAAAATATAAGAGAATTGTGATTTTTCGTAAGAGAAATTTTTTTTTTCGTAATTATAAAAATTTTTTTTTATTAATTTATGAATTTTTTCGAAAAGTTATTATTTTACACAAAATAAATTATATTTTTGTAAAATTAAAATTTTTTTCGCAAAAAAAAAAACGAAAAAATAGTTAAATTTACGAAAAAATATAAAAAAATTGTGATTTTTCGTAAAATAACAATTCTTTTTCATAATGATCAATAAAACAAAGTAAGTTTACTTTGTTTTTAACAATATAACCATAAAAAATATCTATTAATTGGTATTAATTACTAGCGAGATTCATTGTATGTGGACAATATTATTTTTTGAAAATATGTTATAAATAGTTAGATGGAATAAAAAATCCAATACTTCTAATCATTAGGTTTTTTTTTGGGGGCAAATTACTATGCAGTTCCTGAGATTTGACTAAATTAATGATTTCGTTCCTCTAGTTTGCCAAATTAATGAATTCGTCCCTAAATTTTTAGTCCGTCCAACTAATTGGTCTTTCCGTCTAAAATTTTCAGCTTTTCCGGTTAAAATCAATAAAAAATTAATATTTTTATACTTTTAATCAATAGGTTTTCTTTTTTCTTTATATTTAATTAATTTTTTAATTAAAATTTAAGAAAATCTCAGTAAATTTTCTTTTTTTATATTTAATTATTTTTTAATTAAAATTTAAGAAAATATCAGTCGATTTTTTTTCATATTTAATTAATTTTTAATTAAAATTTAAGAAAAGATGAGTAGGTTTTTTTTTTTTATTTAATTAATTTTTTTAATTAAAATTTAAGAAAATCCCATTAGATTTTCTTTTTTATCATCTTTAATTAATTTTTTTAATTAAAATTTAAGAAAATTCCATTAGATTTTCTTTTTTATCATCTTTAATTAATTTTTTTAATTAAAATTTAAGAAAATCTCAGTAGTTTTTTTTATATTTAATTATTTTTTTAATTAAAATTTAAGAAAATCTCCGTAGGTTTTCTTTTCTTTTTTTTATATTTAATTATTTTTTTAATTAAAATTTAAGAAAATCTCCATAGGTTTTCTTTTTTTTTTTTTATATTTAATTAATTTTTTAATTAAAATTTAAGAAAATCTCCGTAGGTTTTCTTTTTTTATATTTAATTAATTTTTTTAATTAAAATTTAAGAAAATCCCAATAGATTTTTTTTCCATATTTAATTAATTTTTTAAATAAAATTTAAGAAAATCCCAATATGTTTTTTTTTCATATTTAATTAATTAATATTTGATGAAATTCAATGATTAATTAATTAACTAGGTGTTGTTAATTAATTTGGATATTGGGTTAGATGAAAAATTTAAGAGTAAATGAGGAAAAATTTCAAAGGATGAAAAAAAGATAGGGAAATCAATGTAGATTGAGGGAAATTAGAGAAGTAAATAATTGTAGAGTTTAGTTATTTTTTTATAATTTGATCCAAGGGTATATCAGACAATCAATTATATTAAAAGTATAAAAATATTAATTTTTTATTGATTTTAACGGAAAAACTGACAAATTTAGACGGAATGACTAATTAGTTGGACGGACCAAAATTTCAGGGACGAATTCATTAGTTTGACAAACTAGAGGGACGAAATCATTAATTTGGTCAAACATCAGAGACTGCATAGTAATTTGTCTTTTTTTTTTTAGTATTGATTTTATTAGTCGAACACTGACATGTACTTTTAAAATAATATCACTTTACAACTAGACTATAATTATTAATTAGTACCATAAATCATATGTCAGAAATGTATATCAATATTTGAAAATATTAATGTAACTAGATGAGGTTTTAGGATCTACATGCCGCACAATGCACAGGCACTATTCTTCCTTATCCTTTGGGCCGACTAATTAAGAGTGTGTGTAAATATAAATTTCATGAATAATGGAATTATGGAAGTTGCATATCAAATCAGAAAATGACCATGGCATTTAGGTGTGTGCATGCATGCTTGGAGTTGCATAATTGCATTATTTGCATTTGATTTTTCTTTTTATAGTGGGTCTATTGCCGACATGGGAAACTAAACACCTTTTATAAATAAATCGCATAATGTATTGTATATATCACAAAATCTTAAGGGAGAAAGCCAACAAACTATATTTAGCTTAGCTGCCCTTTCCCAAATCTCAAAACATTCTACAAAAGGATCAATTACTCAATCTAATTAAGTGAGGTTCATATATAATAATAGGTTTTAATAAATGTGAGATTAAGGTATTTAGATAATTAGGTGATGTGGTTAATTCTCATCTTATACTAGTGATGGAGAGTTCATCATATAAAATTGAGGGTAAGACCTGTAAACAAAAAAAAAAAAAAAAGGATCAGGAGCTTCTCAAGGTTAACCAAACGAGAAGTTTCTGACGTCTAAGTCAATATGTTGATCCATAATATAGAGTGAGGATTGGAAATAGCCTCCTTTACATATTTATAAGGAGATAATGATAACCCTTTATGTACATATGTCATCTGACTATTGGATGTTATTTTTATTCCTTATCATTAGATATAAAATTAAGTTTTAATAATAATAATTTGTATTCAAGATGTGAGAGAGTGTAATCTCCAATATAATTAAGAAAATGTGAAACAGTATTATGCTCCAAATTTTTTAAATTAAGATATCAAAAAATTACGTAAATCTAATGATACCTCAAATTTTTATTTTATAATTTTTGTTGAAGAACACTAACACGATGTTAAAAAATGCCAAATCTAAAATTTTTATTCTATTTATTTATTTATTTTAGAGGATTCACCATGGGGGAGGACTTGAGGATTTTATTAAAAAGTAATATTAAAAAAATGATAAGCAAAGGTTTTTTTTTTCCTGATTTGATAATGGCTATCAAACAAATCAATTTTGATGGCTATTAAAGAAGAAATAAAAGTTCTTGAGAAGTAAGAATCTTCATTGTCTAGTTTAGAAGAAATAATTTCCTTAGAAGCTAGGTAAGTAGGATTTCCTTAGTTGAGATAAATATAAATTAACATATTTTCCCTTCATTAATGATTGTGTCTCTTTATGTCAATTAGTTGCAAGGGTGTTATTATCTTTTATGTTATTAATTTTCTAAAAAAGATAATATAAAATAAAAAATAAATTATTTTTCATGAGGTTATATACAAATAAAACATACAATTACTTATACTTCCTGTGAAATAATTTTCTAGTAAGTCTACTTCCTGAAAAAATATACTTCTTAGGAAGTAGGTCATGTGATGCCAAATAATACCTAAGATTGATGAACCAAAAATGGATAAATGGAATTGGTTATCCTATTTTTTTTTTTTAATATTTTGAATTTACGTTTTACTTATGGGAAATTACTTACCTTCCTTAAGTAGTTGATACCTAAAAAAAAAAAAAAAATGGCATCTTTATGTGGTAGATGCATAGGATACTTTCCCATCCCAACGATAACTGTACCTGAATCAAGATTTTTTTCCCTTGTCTCACTTTACAATTGACAATTCTAACTCATTCACGTGAGAGTCTATTATATATTGTACTTGAAATCTAGTTAAACTATAAATCACTTTATTATATATTATATCAAGAATTAAGTAAATATCTAAGTATGGTAAGTTGATTATTTTTTTTTTTTGAAATATATATATACATAAACACACATAGAAATAAGGAAGATATACGCACATACCTAAAAAATATAGCAATTTTAAAGAGACATACGGACCTGTATCCTTCATATACACTTTACACTATCGATGTAGTAGACCGAAATCCCAACATACTTTCTGTTAATTCATTCACAGGAGAATGGACTCCTGTAAATGGGAGATGTACATACCGTACATGTAATATATATATATATATATATATATATATATATATATATATATATATATATATATATATATATATAAATTAACGTAAGATTCATATTTATTAAATATTTATTCACCTATTGGTTTGAGTGTATGAAATAAAAATACACATTTAATGTCGGAGCGGATCTACTAAGGGAGCAGTAAGTTAGCTGCCACACTAACTTTTAAAATTTCTTTCTTAAAATATGCATATTTACAAATATATGCCCCACTAAATTTTATTATTTTGCCCCATTAAATTACAACTTATAAGCATTTTACTTTTCATATAATTTTAAGATTATACTTTAATTTTAAACCACTTTTTTTAATTTGAAATAAAATCAAATAAAAACAAAAAGAACTAAAAAATATATTCTCTCTCCCTAATCCTATTCACAACACTTTCTCTCTTGTACTGCTATTCTTTTTTTTTTTTTTTTTGTCTTTTTGAGAAGAATGCTACTCATTTTCACACTTTCTGCATTCAAAGACAAAAAAGAAAAAGAAAAAAGTTAGTATCATAAGGACAAAAATTGAAGTAAGCAAATACACTTTTTTTATTCTTTGTTTTGATTTTCTTTTGTCAATTTAAACAAAATCCAATTGTTTATTTAAATTACTTTGAGTTTCAAATTAGTTTTTCTACTTATAGGATTTTACTTTCACCTTTTTAATCTACTATTTTGTTTTAATATTTTTAGTAGAAGAATGATCATTCTAATTAATAATAATAACTAATAATTATTTAGAGTAAAAAATTATACAAAGATTTCAACATATGAAAATGCAAAGGGAACAATCATAATTTTTTAAATTAATATTACGTTTTTATTTTGAATTTTATATATGTGTATTCAAAAATTAATTGCTCCCAAGTGGGGCTGACCTCCATTTTTTTTTTTAATGTGTATTATGAAATATTTTTTTTATATGAAATTCAAAATTATTGAAATTCAACTCATTCTTTTATAAGAAGTTTAAAATTATTGAAATTCAACCCAATTTTCGCTGTTGATTGCTCCCACTGACAATTTTTTCTTAATATGCCCATAGTTGATGTAGGTAAGAATTTTTGTATATTGAAATTTGAAATAGTCATCAAATGGACATTAATGTTAATAGGAATCTGTATCAACACAAAAACATTAAAAAAAAAAGGAAAGAAAAAAAGAAAGCAATATTGAACTTGAATTAATTATGAATTCCATGAGCTTCTTATGCTCACACTTAATCGTTTTCGTGTTGAAATGGGTGTATGCAGGGACCAGTTTTAGAAAATTATTTTCACAGTAATTAATGTATCTGCAAACTATATAAGATAGGGCATGTGATTTACAGAGTGTAAAGGTTTGCGGTCCCAAGACACCGAAAAGGAAGGAATAAAATTTTTAGTATGTTTCCAATTCTCCTGTAATAAAAGTGGCATTTGGTTCCTATCCACACTTTTTACTTTTTACTTTTTACTTGGCCTCCTACTCATCAAAATATCTCATGTGCTCACAACTCTCATCAATTTTTCATTCTTCATCCAATATCTTTCATCAATTCTATAAACAATAGATGATAGTTTATGGTTAATTTCATTTTATGTTTCTAACATGACACTTTAGCTTAAAGTTTAGAAATGTTTGTTAAGGAATTATACCATATAGTAGGATTAAATTAAATGAATAGTTTAATTGGTAATGATTTTATTTTTGTTCTTATCGATCATAATTCAATTATTGTGGTCATATTATAAATAAGAAATTTTCTTTATTTATTAATTTTTTAGTCCTAATTCGTCATTGATTGAACCAAAAAGATATATGAAAATTGACTCGTAATATCTTATTATTAAAAAAAAATTAAATGAAAAGTTTGTGAATGAATTGGGTAAAAAAAGAATTACCTATTATTAAAGAACCAAATAAAACTATTTACTTTTCAAGAAATTTTTTGATTACTTAAGATTGCAAATGAACAAAATAGAATTATACTTTTAAGTTGTCTGTTAAACAAACTCTAAAAAAATAATTTTGAATTTAAGTTGTTTGTCAAATGAGCTGAGTTAAATATAAAAATTTCTTATTAATATATATGAACGAGTTTTGAAATAAATCATTAGGTAAGAGTCGACAATGAATGAAGACAAGTGAAGAACACCACAAAACCGAAAGTTTTAAATGATGAAAGCATAGCCATGGCAGAGTTATGTTCAAATGACGTTTATTTCACGTGACTTTGTTTCATACTGTTAGAAGTTGTTGAATTTCACGTGCATTTCATGTGACTCGGTTTTCTGTTGTTAGACTAAAGTTTTCAAGCCTTTGCTCCAATTGGAAAATCTCTGCATCATTTCATATGCATTCACAATATACATTCTATTAACCCAACTCCATTGAAACAAATTGCATAATTAGTTGAAAATATTTTCTCTTTAATTAATAGATTAACTAAATCCAAAAAAAAAAAAAATGACTCAATTTAAATTTCTTTAGTAAATAATTCATATATGATTATAATATTCTATTCGACTTGATTGGTTTAACCAACAAACTAAATTCTAATAAAAAATAGATGCTCATTGAATTAACAAATCAAATAAAAAATAACTAAATTTTGAATTAACTCCATTTGTTTATAGTTTTATATTTAATTACTTTCATTATTTTTTTAATTTTTATTTTTATTAATGAGACTTTGATCTAATGATAAAATCAAAACTGAAATAAGTTGCAATTTTAACTCTTTAATTTATTTAAATTTATTTTCTGCTCATATTAGATAGATTGTAATATTTGTCAGTTTGATATTAGACACTTATAATTGATATTTGTAGTGTATTTGACAAAAAATAATAATAATAATAATAAACTTTTTTTTTTTTTTTTTAGTTCTCTTTTCAATATAATTATCAATCAAAATATAAATCAATCAAAGCTATTTGAATTTCACTCTATATCAACTGAGTGGAGCTTATAATGTTAATGATTTGACTCTAATTCTGAAGGGGTTGCCACCGGCAAAATATGAGCTGCAGCCTATCTCGTTTTTCTTTGTCAGCATGTTTTTAAAACATATTAAATGTCCAAATTTATTTTAAATTTATTTTATAAAACCTATTGATTATATATATATATATTAAATTCAAGTTATTAAAATATAAAAACTATAAAATCAGAATTTCTTGCGAATATATAGTCCAACTCCTTGTATTCAAATATATATCATTTCCACACCTGTATCAGATTGTTGCAAGTCCTTTGACATCTATATGTACAATGGATATTCATGGGTTGTTGACTTGAGGTTGCAGAAAATGGAAAATCTTCCATCTAGCCCTTGATGAGGTTGACCAAAGGTTAATTTCATAACTCATAGACGAGTCCATGATCGAACCCTCAAATTCAGTTTGATTATTCTAGAATTACCTATAGCATGTTAGCTATGAAGTTCAAAACTAAAATATTAGTCTAATGAGCTAATCCAGCTACTGCTCAAGTTATCCTTCGTCGTTTCAATTGTCTTCCAAAGCTTATAGGCTGCAATTATTTAAACCTTTCTAATAGAAAACTTAGAATTTGTACAATTACATTTTATAATAGCCATAAGGACATTAAAAAAAAAAAAAAATTTACTAAACGAAGCTTAATTTGGCCATAATATCGCCTCTGACAGAAAAAATTATTGTGTTGGAAATGAATATTGAAAACCTGAATTTTCCTTAATTATGGTCACCAAACCAGTACTCAACAGGCTTAGTGATCATCTCTACAACCGAGGATGGACTTTCCATAGTCCAAAAATAACCAATCTATACTGAGCTCACAAGGTTGTGTAATAGATAATATGGAGTAGGAAGGATTTGCTATCTAATAATTTCCATATAAATAATATTTCTACGCTCATTGCACGCCACGGCTGTGTCTACAAATAATCATTAATCATATGTTGAAGACGTAGCACAAATCAGCCTTACGCCACAGCCAAATCCTCTCAGGATTCTAAATGAATCAACTCAAGTGGCTCTCACTAATCATATAGTTTACTCAACAATAATTTATTAGGTGATCACTGAAAGTTTCTTGAGCATATACTAATTTAATAATTCAAACCAAAATCTTAGTATGATATTATCAAGACAAGCAAATGGTGTATTGCCTTGTCAGCTAAGGCATATCTCAAGGTGGGGTCTAAAAATATGAAAGGATTAATGAACAAAACGTACAAGAAAACTAATGAAGAATTGAAAATTTTGTATGGAGAAAACTAATGAAATTTTGTATCAAGTATACCATCAAATACTGTTGGAATTTGGAAAGTATCTTAATGTGTAAAATGCAGAATTGCATCTTTTACCACTGCATAGTTCAGTTCTTGACAGTCCCTAAACAACTAAAAAACAAGAAAAAATAAAAACTGAACAGAAATCCTAGTCCACACATTAAATATGATCACTGTTAGGATTTCAAGAGTGTGAGATTAATGAGGGACATATAAGTGAGAATGACCCATAAACTCAATGCTTTAAGGTTTTGGATTGGAGTGTAATGTCAAGCCCATGAGTGTATTTCTCATTAAGCCCATGATGAAGATCTCCCAAGGAAGCGGGCTCCTCAGTACCAACAATTGGTATCAGAGCCGATGGTTCGGCATGGACGAGTATGGAGACGGTGGTCATATCCCGTGGTTGCCACCTCCACGTGGAAGAGAAGGTTACTCCCAGTGGGTCCAGACCGATGAAAGTAGATGGATTCAAGGTGACGCCGTATACTCAAATTAAGAAAAGATTTCCGCTCAAGGGGGAGCCCACTTCCAATGTAGAAGTTCACTCTTGAGGGGGAAATTGTTAGGATTTCAAGAGTGTGAGATTAATGAGGAACATATAAGTGGGAATGACCCATAAACTCAATGCCTTAAGGTTTTGGGTTGGAGTGTGGTGTCAAGCCCATGAGTGTGTTTCTCATTAAGCCCATGATGAAGATCTCCTAAGGAAACGGGCTCCTCAGTACCAACAATCACACCATCCATATTTTGTAGATTATTAAGTTTACTACCAGATTTTGGTTGTGACGTATAAATTCCCCATTAGATTCCATAGTATTATATACACTCTATTATATCGAATATAGAGTTCATCTTACTTCCTAACCCAAGAAAGAGTAGCTCTCGACTAAACTACGTAGCCAGACACCTTCCATGGAAGACACTGAACTTACCAAAAACAACACTCTCAGAGAAACCAAACAGAGTGATACATCTGATGATTTATTGTCATCCCTTCCCAAAGAAAAGGGATGGCGACCTAATTATTTCTATCTTTACCAAGACTTTTGGTGTACCCCGGATGAGATTCACGCCACAGTTTCATTTCAAAAGCATTTTCAAGCAGAGCACACAGATATTATACTCATCAACCTGCCTAAATCAGACACCACTTGGTTGAAAGCCTTAGCATTTTCCATTGTCAACCGTGGAAGACATACACTCTCAGAAAACCCCTTGCATTCCTTCAATCCTCATGATCTTGTACCTTACGTCAAGCTTAAGCTTTATGCAAATAACCAAATTCCTAGCCTGTCTATGCTTCCATCCCCCAGGATATTTGCTACTCACATACCATATCCATCATTGCCAGAATCCAACAAGAATTCCAACTGTCGAATAGTTTATTTATCTTGAAATCCCTTTGACACTTTCATCTCTTACTGGCATTTTATCTCCAAATCAAGACCTGAAAGTCTAGAACCACTTCCACTAGATGATTGTTTTGAAAAGTTCTGCCAGGGAATTTCAGTATATGGTCCCTTTTTTGACCATGTGTTGGGCTACTGGAAGGAAAGCTTGGAGAGACCAGAAAATGTGTTATTTCTAACTTGAAGGATAACATTAATTTTCAGGTGAAAAGGTTGGCTGAGTTCTTGAGTTTCCCTTTTTTTTTAGAGGAAGAAAAAAATGGAGTGATAGAAGGAATATCACGGTTATGTAGCTTCAGCAATGTGAAGGATATGGAAGCAAATAAGACCGGTAAATCTATCTTAAACTTTGAGAATAAGATTCAGAAAAGGTGAAGTGGGGAATTGGGTCAATGTTCTTACTCCTGTGATGGTGGAACGTCTAAACAATAAATGGAACAAATGCTGGCTGGTTCTAATCTGGTATTCAAGACTGGTTCAGAGTAGAATACACTGGTTAGCTTTGCATTTTCATATAGTTTTCTTCTCCCTCTTGTATGTGTTCTACTCAGCATTTCTTGGCCTTATACTTGATCTAGCTTGGTGTTTCAATGGTGTTTTCTAGTTGGTAAGATAACAACATTATTGTCTGCCCAGTGCAGAATAAACTGTGTGAATTGATCTCGTCCATTTTTCTTTATTCCCTCTTCCCTGTTCTTAGTGCATGTGGCTCATGTTAAATCTTTTAGGTATTAGTAAATCATAAAGTTCCTGGCCATTAGAAGTCACAATTTCTGAACCAACTTGCAATTCTGGCACTTATCCATCCGAACTAAGGTCAAAATTTGACTTCACCACAATGCAATTGCAATAGTCAACTAATTTTACTTAAATCTGAACCTAATCGAGCAAGGGGTAGGGTACTCTTCCTAATATTTTAATTAAGAATCAATAACTGAAATAACCAAATAACATAAATAATTGAACTAATTACAATATATACACCATTAAAAAACAAAAAAGCTATATACATGCGTCAAATTATTCAAAAGTGCTGAACTATCAAATGCTTGCACCTTTCCCTCATTTGTAGCCATGAAAAGCAAATTTCAGATCTCTTCACTCCAATCCAAGGAAGTTGCATGCTCCGGTGACTTAATCCTCATAGTATCGCCCTCCTTTAGAGGGAGAAGCTTACCAAAATGTAAGCTCTTAGCTATCCAGCTAGCTGACTGCAGAAAGTTACCATCTTGCATTAACATGGTGTAGAATTTAAAACTGGAGGGAGAAACAATTAGCCATTTTCACATGCAAGCATAACAAGTTGGGCACTTTGGAAGCCTCAAAACAGTTATCAATTGGTCAACAGCTCCTATTTTCAAAGACAGTAGCAAAAAGAGCAAGGCAGAAAAGATAAAGAAAAAGAAAAGTAAAAGAGCACCAACCATCATGGGTATTTTCCTCTCTAAAGCACAGTGCCTCAAGTGGCGTGATGTTCTACTCTCATCCTCAGAAACAATAGCTCCCACGGATATCTTTTGAGAATCAAGACTTTGAAACAACCTATGGAGGGTTTTGAACACCTGCCCACCTCCATGCTGAGCAGCCCAGACAAATGAAAACATATTAAGTCAGACAGTAAGCAATCATTTAAATGTTGAGATAGAAAGAGATAGAGAGGGGTGAATTTAACAAGGAAAAAATTAGCATTGCAAAATGATATTATATGAAAGTAGCTGATTGACAAGCCAGGGATGATTAACAGTGACAGTCACTGTCCCATTTATTATTTGCATTTAAGTTGTGTCTTAGCAGGGCATGAATTATTCTTGGGGTAAAAGCATTTGGGCATACCCTATGAATTGGAATGCCTCTCAACTTTCAATTGCATGAAATGCTTTTATCATCTGAAACCACATCTTCGATGAATATTGTTTATTACTCAACTTTGCCCATGACCAAGGTTAAGCATGTTTTTGTGGTTATTTTCATTGCTAATGATTAAAATGCAATAACTCCAAGCATTGGAGCCTATTTATACCATTTGCACCAGCTTGAAAACAACTTTAAATGGACAATATATTGAGATATGCTATGAACACTTTCACATCTAAGATAAATGGTCAGGTGGTTAAGATATATGAGAAATTTGAAGGGTCTGGTGCTAAAATCTCTGGCTACAAAGACTACTAATGCCCCTCAAACTGTAAAATCACTCTTTCAATTATAATTATCACATGGACCAATAGAAGAGATTAAGCAATTCTGCTTTGAGTGAATCCCAAGGACAAAGATAAACAGAATAGTTTCTAAATTTCATAGGTGCCATATTAGACAATAGGAGATTTTGGGGAGGCAAGGAAGTAATTCCTCTGCATTGAGAAAATCCTTACCTTGATGATAATTGTTAATTTGGTGCAGAAACTGTGTTTCCCATGAAGCATGATCCCTACTCTGTCAAAAATATGTTTGCTATTATCATGATGATATGACTTTCCAAATCTCGTATACTGTGGGCTAGCCTGATTTGGTAAAATCATGTATCTGAAAAGATTAACAATGAATCAGTAAGCCATGGAAAAATTAACATTAAGGTGAAAGCCCCTAACCTCAAATCATATGCTTTGAGAACAAGAAGAAATAAGTGAAATTTTGAAAAAAAATAAAAATAAAAAAGCCCCTTCTTCTTCCTCCTTTTTTTTTTTTTTTTTTGTGTGGGTGGTGTTAAGGTGGAGGGAGGACCGGGACCATCATCCCCAAAGACAGTATCTCCTTGCACAAGGCAACTTCAGTGTCAATTTTCTGCAACATTAAGCATATAATGGTCCAATAAAATTTCTCTTAAGCATAAGCAGGAACATCCCCTACTAATGTACAATAGTAATGTTATTATTTATTTTAGCAAATGCTAACTGAAGTATGACTCTTTTTAGGAGCTCTATCCTTTATATTGTTACATATTATGAAAATCCCCCAGTTGCACCTTACAGGCTCCTACAACAAAATTTCCTCCCCCTCTTTTTTATTTATTTATTTATTTATTTTATTTTCCTCTCTCCTTTCTTAATGCCTTGAATAATCATAGATGAACGAGCCCATGTCAAAGACATAATGCCAAAGAACAATGATCAAGTAAACTCAAACCGCAAATATCTAGCTTATAAACCATTCCTACTGTTTATGCTTTTTAATTATTGTCTTTGGATCAGAAAATCATGTAAGCAATCCATTCAAAACCAAAGTTATAGCATTTTTAAATGCAGCTGCATGTCATGCAAAACAGTAGTTTTACATGAGAAACAATACAAAAAGAGTGAATCTGAAGAAATTCAGCACCATGGATATAAATATACAAAATATAGCACAACTTACTTTTCAGGAAGTACAACAGAACCTGCTGCAATGGAATCAGCAAGCCACTTTACTTTTAGAATGAGGGCATTCACTGCACAACCGTATAAGAACTTTGTAGTTTGTAGCTGACAAAAAATATTTACGGTAAAGGATAAATAATTCTCTCATTAATAAGAAGCTAATACCATACAACATAGGAATAACACAAACTAGTGAAAAATTGAAGGTGGCATGTTTAACAGATGGCATACAGATAAACATGAAAAGTTTCTATGCTGCAAAAAGATTCTTCACTTTCCAAGAAATTATTCCAATTTCATACTCAGGAAAGTACTTAAGTAGGTTGATGATCAAGAATTCTAGGGTTAGGCCATAGATAAAATCACCACAAATGATCTTTCTCAAAGATGTGGTAAAGAGTGCTTTTGGAAAAAACCACAATCTGCTTTTAGAATTAGATTACCCACAAAATAAAAATACCATATCATTTTGAAAACAGAAGTTGCAGAGCTTTTTTACTTCAGCACCAATATGACAGCCTATAAAGAATAGCTTATTAATACCATATCATTAATAAATGCAGTTTCATCACTATTTACTAATTTTGGTGCTATGAAAATTGACTCTAATTGAAATGGGACCAGTTTCAGACACATGACTGTAGCAACCAGCATGCAACTGAACCCAAAGCTTCAGAGTTCAGAAGTACAAAAATAAAAATTTATAAAATAAAGCCGGTAGAAAGATGCTAAAGGAAAATATATATATATATATATATATATATATATATATATATATATATATTATCTGTTAAAACCAACCTTCTTTGAACATATAACAATAGGAAGCCACTGGAAATTAGATTTTTTCCTTGTGTTGACCCTAGAATTTGAAGGAGGAGATGGGACATCCAAGAGAACCATGCCACCATAATCTTGTATTAGTCTGGTAATATCTCTTTCCTTTCTACTGGAAAATCCTGTAAGCAAGAATTCTAGACCATGAAATATCAGTCTCTTCATATCGTTTACGTGACCTGTGAAACAACTTTTCACATCTCGAGTTCGAGAGTCAGACCACAGCTTGGACTTTTTTAACCTTTTGTTGGCTCTGATAGCAAAACCTAAGCAACCGTATTAAAAAATAATTAAAAAACAGCATGAGTTGATAATTCCAAGAAAATAAAAGAAAAGGTATATTAAACAATAACCCCTTGTCTGTGACATTCTAGTTAGAAAAGATCAATGGCAGTCTTACAATCTTTTTCTGAAGTTAGTGGTGGCTTTTGGATATCCTTGTTCTGCTGAAGCTCAACTTCAACATCTGAGAAACAAACTTGCTTTCTAACCAAATTTGGAGCACCAAGGGGATTTTTTAACTTAGATTTTATCTTCGGAAGATTTTTTCTCTCAAAAGCCTTGCTTACAGTTCCCTGTGCTACAATCTGTTCATGACTTCCCTCTCCAGCTAAATCTTTAACAAGTTTGGAAGGCTGCAGACGGCAGCGTGTCCTTCGGTTTAGAATAAGAGGTGACTTTCTTTTAACTGACCTCTGAAGTTGCAGCTCATCCCCATCTTTTGCAGGTTCATTATGATCTGCAACCAGACTCCCAACAACAGTGGTGTCATGATTTTGCTCATGATCTCCACCAATGGAATACTCAAATTCAGGCTTGAGAGGCAAAAAGCATTTAGAATTCCTCTGATCAGAGGAACTATGAGAATGCACATACTGATTTGACAGAAGCATTTCTCCAACATATTCTGATGATAACTGCTGATTTTTGTAAAGTTTATGCCCCTTCAAAATGACATCATATTTTGGCAACAATGTGCTGTAAGTCTTAAGTGAGGCAAGCTGCCTTCGAACTGGGGCCTCAAAACACTCAACAGTAATTGCGGGCACAGCTTCTCTTTCCACATAGCCAGATTCAGCATTAAGAACTGACATCCTCTGGACATTCTCCACCCCAAGGGGAGATTTGGTGCTGAAGCAGTTTTGAGCATCAGCTTCTCTATCATCTTGATTCTGAGCTAAAGTAGCACTAGCACTCTCTAAAGAGATGCTGCAAGGAACAACAGAACAAAGAGGATCCACCAAGGATTGATTAGAAGATCTGACCTCTTGGGAAATCAAAATCCCCTCATCAGCTTTATCGAGTAAACCTTCGAAAGGTATGCTGGATAGTGAAGCTATCTTGGATCCAGTATCATGTTTATGTACAAAAGAGTTCTCATCTGCAGCAACATCTGCAGATTCAGAGAGAAAGCTTGTCTCACCATCAAAAAACTTTGGTATGCCTTCAGTGTTGTTCTGCTTCAATTTTATGGAAGCATCTTCTTCCTTCCAAGAGGGAAAACGAACAAAGAAAAAAAAATACCAACACAGAGAGAACAAAGCATTCAGAATGATGAAGCAAATCTTTCTATCTATGCATATATAGTAAATAATGATAGACAAACAGACCATCACCAAAGTACAACCCAATTGACAGCAAAATATTGAACGTCAGGTTTTTTTTATGGATTAAATTACTGAATTGACTGAACAAAAACTCCAAGGATCAAACACCAACCTTGGTGAGTCCAAACTTTAAAACTGAAAGATGTATATGTTCTAAAAAAGAGGCATTAATAAGATTTGCAGTGAAAAAAGCAGATGCAATCTTAATCATGTTAGGAAAATATCAGCAAAGGACAGACCAAGTTCAAGAGAAGATGTTGATTAGGCGTACAAAGTGTTTAAGCAGCATTTAAGTTCCATGTCATTCAGGTAATGCACAGGAGAAGACTCCGGTACAACTGAAATTTTTAACTAGGCATCATCAATTGGATGAACTTATGAATATTTTAAAACAATACAGCCCAAATATTGAAAAAACTTCATTGTAATGAAATAATATTTAGCAGAACAATTAAAATTCTTGCAACCTTGCTAAATAGAAATGAAGGTCAAAAAACCTGGACAACAGGTAAATATATAAAACTATAAGAAGTCCACCTACAAGAATTGTAGATGTAACAACTGAACCAGCTCCAACTGGCATCTACAATCACTTTATCTTTCCCTCTCTTACAAGTAATTTTGTAGTCCTCATTAGGGCAAGGCATGTGCCTCCTAAAAACTGTGTTACTCAAAAGGGAGAGCGGTTCAAAGAAAACTGAGATAAACTGTAGTCCTCACCTTCACAGTCCAACCACCCAACCAGCGGCTTCTGAATCTATCTGCAACTGAAGAACATATTATATCTTCTCCTTCTGCAGGGAAAAAGAACAAGAAAAAAGACAAACACAAAGTTAAGCAGAGATAGATACCTCTCAATATTTAGGTAAGAAACTCATGGAAAGAGACAACATAAGCTCACCAGCATTTTCTGATATACAAGCAGGAGATGAGCTGACATCAACTTGAGGCTGAAATGTTCATAAATAGAATATAAAAGAGACTGCTGAGCTTAAGTTTCATCATTACTAAAATTAAAACTAAGTAAAGAAAAGTTAGCCTAGTTAACTGAAGAAAAGGAGAAGAGAAACAAACAGAAAAATTTTCATATGCCTATCTTTTTTGTAAAGATAAGTTTGGCAATGGCTAAAGGAGAAATCTTTTACCTGTGCCACAGCTGAAACATGTAAAATTTCCGCAGCTTGCTGATACAAAATAGGATCAACAAGGGTTGCCACATTAGAGGTGTTCAAACCGGAAACCAAACTATCCAAAATATTATCTTGTTGAGCCATGAACTGTATATGTGTGGATCCACCATAATGACATTCTAAAACAGGAGTATCCTTCACTTGAGACATATCTGAACCACAAGCATGCTGAACATCAGGATCACTGAAAGATAACCCCACATCTAGCAAGGCATTCTCCATAATTGAGTCATCTAAGTCCGAAAGAAAATAAGTCTCATCAATTTCTTCAGATGAGCAGCAGATGCCATCCTCTAAAGCCTCCAAACGTGCTTGCTTAATCCGGAGTGCAGCTTCAAGAATAGTTCTTGTTGGCAAAACTTCCAAAGATGACCCGCTCCTTATCAATTCATGTATAACTAATGCTTCAGATGCAGCTATAGAAAGTTCAACTGCATCATTGACATCAGCATCCTTGATGTGTCTAACATTGAATTTTTCTTCATGGTGTCCACTGTCCTTGCACTCGGTAGGAGATAAAGTACCAGCATTCTCCCCTATTGGTGGTGGGAGACAATTTTTTATCACCCCACCAGAACTATTATTAATTTTTTGTTCATACCCTTCATCACTAAACAGAGATCGTGGACTAACATTCTCCACAGCTATTGGGACAGAATTAAGAGGTGAAAATTTTCCTATAGAATGATTATCATACACTATCTGTTGTGAGCCAGCCGAAGTTTCAAATTGTTGCATTAACAGAACTTTGTTAGAACCATGGAGGGCTTGAGATGCATATAATTCATGGCTTTGGCTTTGCAGTGATTCCCCATCTGAAGAAAGACGTAAACAAAGACGAAGTACCTATGCAATATCAGAAATGAATTAGGCAAGCTTCCAAGTAATCAATTAAAACAAAATAACAGAACATTTTAAGCATATCATAAAAAATAAAATAAAAAAATTAATTTAAGAACTTAATCACAATTAGTGTCTTCAAGGACTTACATTCCCTGGCGAAGTATCAACACTATTTTGAGAAGTATCTTCTTCTCCTTGTCCAGACAAGAACAAATGGCAACTATTGTATCTACACTCTTCTCTTGAACAAGTTTCAAATTGGCTGGGATTAGTTTGGATTTCCTTTATTTGGTTATTAGTAGCAGATGGAGATGGTTCTACTTGAAAATTCTGAAGCCAAGTAGGTAGCCAAGCAAAATCCTGAAATCAATTTCAACAAGACCAAAGAAAAATGCACAAAATTTATCAATTTTAAAAGATTTTTCGAAAAAACAAAAAAAAATACAGAGCGATGCGATGGAATAGAATACACTGTAAATATGGATTTGTAAATTATTGTTAGCGTTACCTCAGAGAATTGAGGAAGACGAAACCCTAAGCTGGCCATGGAAAGAGCGCGAGAGTAAGAGTTTGGGATTTTCGCGCCATTAAAGACAGGAGAATCTTCTACTTAAATAGTCGCTGCATAAATTAATAAATTTCAGGACAAGTATAAAAAAGTAAGTTTGAAGTTTGTGAATTTTTATTTATTTTTTTATAAAATTGAGTATGAGATTGTCAAAGGCTGTAAGAAGTTTTTACCATTTACCCTGTGTTTGGAATAGGTAAAATAAGGGAGGAAGTTGATTATTTGGGAATGGAGGAAAAATAAAAAGAAGAAGAAAATATGTATTATTTTTTTTTTTTTATTGTCTTTCCAACATGGAGAGAGAAGAAAAAAAAATAATTTAATGTAATTTAAATTTAAATTTTAGATATGAAAGATTAAAATAATAATTTTTTATTTGTATATTTTCTTTTTTCATATATTTTAGCTATTCAAATAAGAAAAAATAAATTTATTTTCATTTATTTTCCTTCAAATAGTAAAAAGAAAAATAAAAATTATTTTCTCTCTTTATTTTCTTTCATTAATTATTATATGAACGTCATATTAGTAGAAAATTAAATTTTATGATAAATGAAAAAAATTGTATTAAGCGTATTTATTAGTGACTTTACACTTTAACCTTTTAATTATAAAATTTATAAATTATAAATTTTTTTATTGTATTTTAGTTGTTAATATTTTAAATTAAATTATACTACTTAAATTCAGCAATTTTAAATTTTAATTTTTAAATTATTATTGCATAAAATATTTTCTTTTTCATAAAGATTATTATACTTTTTACTCAAGGAAAATCTATAAGGATTTCTATTGTCACAATTAAATTTCCAAAGCTTAATGTTTTTAAAATCAAACTTAACAAATCAGAAATTGAATGAAAGTTTGAAACTGATATATACTCAACAAATCAAGAATTAGTTGAAACACGATATATCATGAATGGACCAACCATAAGATCTAAACAATAATATTTTTTTTTTTAAACCAAAAATTTAATATTGGTGAGAATAATAATTTAATAATGAATTTCAATTGTTTATTTAAATTGAGTGAGGAAAAAATATTTAATGAATTTATTTTGTTAGTTTATCTTTTGTGCAGTGCTCTCATTTTCTCCTTGTTAATTCAAACTTTTGTATGTTAAAATATTTAATAATTTATTTTTATAATTTATATAGTAAATAATAAATTAAATATTTCTCTTTTATTTCTTTTTATTTTTACTGTAAAACCAGATAAATCTTCAATTTTAAATTATAAAACCTCATATGAAATACATTCGAAGCACAATACCTAAAAAATAAACCAAATCAACACCAAAATAACCGAGTTAACTGAAATTTAATATAATTTATTAATCATTTTGTAAATATTTTTTACATATTTATAATTTTAGTTATCTCAGTTTATGACTAAATACAAAGAGCAGGCAGATGCTAAATACAAATAGCAATTTTGTTGCCATTAAATTTGCTATCACTGCAGTGGATCTTTTTGCAATTTCCACATACATTAAAAGATAAAAAGAAAGAAGATAGAAGAAATGAAAATAATTATGAATAAATTAACAAAACAAAACCAAGATAGCTATAGAAAGTTAGAAACACGTTTGCCTCTAGAAACTAACAGTGAAATGGAAAATTTTCAGCAGCATCAGCCAGAAGTATAGATTTGATTCCCAACAAATATTTTGCAGCTACGAGCCTCTGGTAACAGAATAGAAAGTATAGAATAGGAATCCCTTCACAAACTTGAGACATTAGTTAAGCCACAATCCTAATATGCTCTTTCCATAATCCCATATACAGATTTAAGTGTGCATTTTTTGATATCGATGATCAAGCTTCGGCCAGTTTTAAACGAGGAATAATATTCATAGATTGGAGTTCCTGAAATGGAGTCATCAAGTGGTAGAAATATAATTAATAAAGCAGGAAGCTAGAAGAGGTTGTAAAACCATTGTAAGGAAAAGAGACTGGAAGAATGTACTTGTTAATACCAGAAAATGCAGTTACCCCATAGCATAATAAAGGAAATGATGCAAAAGCAACCCTATAAACTTATATAAGTTAATTTCTGTACTTCTATTGCCTTTGTTTCTTGTCACATCTTTATGAGAAACAAGCAGAATGGCAAAATATGTACTACATACTAATGTGCTCCAATAATTAAATATCATTCTAGCTTTCTTAGTGTTCACAAAAAAATAGAAAATATCAGATGTATTTGTTGAATGCAACCTGAGCTTAGGCACAAGAATATAAATGCCTTTGATTAAGCTACAGTTAAGAACATGTGATCAACAAATCCTCTGACAAAACTGTAAAGCTTTAAAGGATCTTAAAGCACAACAGAATAAGAAATGCCACGTAAACCCCAGCAAAAGAATCTGACGTAGAAATGCAGCATTCATCCATCATAAGCTTTCATAAAGTGATCTCCACAAACTCTATCCAAGAAGCTAACAAGCTTCAAATAAAGATAAAAGAAAAATACTAATAACAATTACTCAAATCCATGTTATAGATTACCTTGCAATGAAACAGAAACTTGGACGTGCATAACATTGATAATAAAAAAAAAATACCTGAATTAAGAGCTTGCATGCATATGGCAGTTTCATAGTAGAAATGTTATCCCCATTTTTACACGTAGAACAAATCCCAGCTTTCAGTTTCTGATTGAAATAGCCTAACAAACCACAAACTCTACAAACCTGCAAAAACAAATAAAGCTATGAAGTATTTTTTACTCATAAAACCACCATTTTCCACTATAGTTTACATAAGATATAAAATAACAAGTAGGACTAGTGTGCCATCATCCTATGATTCTTTAGTCTCTAGCCTTTGTACCACACAACCTTTCAATCAAATTTAAGGACTCAGTTTTCCCTATGATAGGCACATGTTTGATGGCTCAAGAATTCATTGACACAAAATTACTAAAGAAGAGAATTCTGTATTAAAAAAGTTGCAGTTTAACAGGCAGAAAAATTCCATCATGAAATAAAGCATAAACGTGCCATTGCAATGAAACAGTCAGCAGTATAAACTCTAGTCTGTGAAATGGACATTTGAAAAATTGCTCTTGAACTATGATAAAGTCGTCAGCCTAATAAACAAAACAGCAGTAACTAATCAAGCATTAAATTTCTCATGATCAAGTAGAGTACTGAGTAACCTGAACTTCAAAAGGGTCACTAGAAATCATTAGACGCTCAAAAATCAACATGCTAGCACCATAAGCTATCAAACAATCACGCTCCATTTCACCAACTCGAAGTCCTGCAAAATGAATATTTATTAAAATGCCGACCTCTTAGAATGAAGTGAAATTGAGAAAATATTATGAAAAAGGCAAATCAAAACCTCCATTTTTAGCTCTCCCTTCAGTAGGTTGTCTAGTTATCATGGCACGGGGTCCATTACCTCGAGCATGTATTTTATCTAGGACCTATGCATTAAAAAATATCCATAAGACATATATGTAAAGTATGTTAAGGTGTAAAACTTTAGAATGGACAAGTAAATATTACTGGATAAAAAAATGAAATATTATGGCAGCAAGGAAATACCTATACCCTCAAAAGGCTAGAAGGATCGAACAATAATAAAATGAAATTTTAATGTTCTAAATGTAATACCCTCGTCCCACATTGGAAAGGAACTTCTAAATTGAATTATATATAAAGACCTTAACTATTATTAACATGTTGGAGTTTACTTTTATGCCATGTGATTAGACCCAGACTCACCCCAATTGTTAGGCAAGTAGTTCACAAGAGTCCGAGTCGTGACAAATTCAAGTGGCACAATACATGTGCTTCATGTTCAAATAATTACAATAAACATAACCAGGGACAACAATTTAAGAATCAAAAGCAAAATTGGAAAAGCAAAACAAAATGGAGAAAAATCTAACCATATGTTTTAGCTTCTGATAGTAAATTGGCCCCATAAAAATGTATGCTTGTAGTGGGCAGCCTGTGATGCCTGGAAAAAAATTAGGAATATCAGTAGAGGTGACACCCATACCCATTAACCCAACCATTATAAAGGGTATGGGTACAAATGGATCGCCTATATTTTAGAAAGGTATTAAATGGGTTGAAACAAACCAATCCAATAACATATAGGTTAAATAAGAATTAGGTATGGGGCACCCATTTTAACTATTAATCAAAACTTAATGGGCATGGCTACTTCCTCGCATACCATGCCAGCAATTATCATCACTGGCCGCTGTCACCCCTATTACTGCCATTGCTGCCACCATGCCTTCACCACTGCTGCAGATATTTGGGGTAAAGTACAGTTGTGGATTGGGAGCAATGAGAATTAATAATCATTTGGTCAATGACAGCCAGTTACCCAAGGTCTCAAACAAACAAAAACCTAAATTGGCATTAATTCCTCTAAGTTTTTGAAATCATATTCTAAGCTTTTAAGATCGTAGTCCATTATTTAAAAGAAAAGAATTAGAGGATAATATTTAGGCAAACAGTTTAATTTGTACCAACTGAAATTGATTCAGTTAATATAGTGAGATATAGAATTATGAATTTAAAATATAGACTATTTCTTTAATAATTAAAGAAAATTATTTATACTTTGAAAATAAAAATTATAACTAAAACTGCATTAATAGGAAAAACCAGACCATATAATAATTCTTATTACTTCTATAATTAATCTATAATACAAACATTCATACATAAAAAGATAAACATCAATGAAGGGTTTGATGAAAAAAAAATTATCAAACTTCACATATTATCAAAACATCCTTTAGTTATTTCAGGAAGAATCATTTCATGAATGCAAGTACTTTCAGTTGAAATAAGAGAATAATTTCCCAGCATACAAGAATTTAAAACATTACTTTGAGCAAGTTATGAAAAAGAAATCAAAATAAAATCCATACAGCCATTTATGAGAGACGATATTTGAAATGAGATGATCTCGAAGTAAAAGCAGAAGAACCTGAATAAATGAAGTCCTTGCCATTGTAGCTAAAGCCATGATTGACAAGGGTTTCACTGTCATAAACCAAGAAAAGGATTTAATAACATGAACTCAGATTTGCTTATATGGAGGGAGTGAAAGAAACCATACTAGAGATAAAGATAGCACCTTATAGTTTCAACCCTGTCTGCATGACCACTTGGTTCCCCAAAAGCACTACCATAATGAAATTTACCACATGAAACCCCAGCTTTACCCCCAAGAAGTTCTATCATCTTTCCAACAGTCATTCGACTAGTCAAAGCAAAAGAATATATAAAAATTAATCAACATACACAAGCTTGTGATATAGAGATCTTAACAATCTCAATACACAGAAAAATTAGATACTTGTCAAAAACATCTTAAATTTTTTCCTTTGGGCTGGAAAGAATCTCAAAATAAAGAAAAAATGGTAGAAACATGACCAAGTGATTGCCATAAGTAGAAACACATTTTTGGAGAAGCTAGTAGCAACGAGAACATGACATATCACCTAATGATATCTTATATTTGTTCCATTTTTTCATCCAGTTCCTGCAATTATTATCTTCATAATTTGCACAACTACAGCAAAGACAACCAGCACTTTTTTGGCTGACTGGCTCAAAAGATAAGCATGCTGCAAACATACACAAACGTGTGGCATAAGCATAATCCCACTCAAAAAAGTCTGTGCACCAATATTCTTTCAATTGATTGAATCAAAATGATGAAAACAATAACATGCAAGGGCAACAGCACACATAAACAAACCAACCAACACAAACAATAATTGAAGTTGAAGGTATTAACAAACTTTGATAGGTTGCACGCCCAGAGGCCCATCTAAATGAAATTGACACAGAACCCCACTGGAACCAATAAGGTATTTGCACAGATATCATATATTGAGGAAACAAAGATTTTGCATTGACGATCAATGACAACTGTACAATTATTTTATTTCACTTTTTCAGAAAGTAGGTTCATTTTGCTTCTAAATTTTCAGTTCAGTATTTTGAATTTGAGAACAAAATAACCTATCACTCTTTAATTGTACTATAATCTGTTCTCTTTTTCCCTTTTAGTCTGCATGATACAAAGATAATAAAAGAAAAGAAAGGAAAAATGCATTACCTTGGAAAGCCATGAGGGTTCATAATCAAATCAGGGCAAATGCCACGTTCAGAAAAAGGGAAATCCTCCTGTGGAATGATAATTCCACATACACCCTTCTGCCCATGCCTGCTACTAAATTTGTCACCAAGCTGAGTGACAAAGTAAAACCAAATGATGAGCATATGCATGATTGCATGAAAAATCCCTTAATAGTTATATCCAACAAATTAAAACAGATTAAAACCTTTACCTCTGGTCTACGAGTATGGCGAATAATGAATTTGATACAAAGATTGTTATTCCTATCTGAACAAAGAGCAACTCTATCTACTGCACAGGTCTCCCCTTCAGGATATTTGAATTTCTGAAAAGTATCCTTATATTTCCTGGATATTGAAAATGGGGTAAATGAAAGTGATATTAAAATAATGATAACAACAACAATCAATGAAGGAGAAAATTACTGACATTTCTGCTATTGCCGCAGCAGATTTTAACTGCCCCCTTGTTTCCAATGGGCACTGCTTATTCATATAGGTATCATTTGCTCTAATAATCTCCCCGGGAGCAGCAAGTCCATCGTCATCCAACAACTACACAAGTGACAACATGCAAGTAATCACTTATGAGACTATTGCAATTTAAAAGAAAAAAGAATCATTTAACACCAAAATAACAAATGGCTTATTTACATCTATGCAGGTAGGACTGTAAACCATGAGCCACCAATAGAGATTTTACTGTGAGTAATAAATATAACAGCTGAAGAATTTGAGAAGGGAGATTAAAGCTATCTTGTTCATCTCTTTAGACCTTAATCATTTAACACCAAAATAACAAATGGCTTATTTACATCTGTGCAGGTAGGACTGTAAACCAGGAGCCACCAATGGAGATTTTACTATAAGTAATAAATATAACAGCTGAAGAATTTGAGAAGGGAGATTAAAGCTATCTTGTTTATCTCTTTAGACCTTAAGATATCATCCAAGGTCAATGAAGCATCAAAAATTAAAACAGGAAGAGAATATAGTCCTGACAGAAATTCTACTAAGTTTGACGTGTCTTGGAAAGATAAGAATGATGTGGAATGTTCAACAGATTTAGAAATTAATGAAGATAGCTGAATAAGAACTAGAAGAGGATAACAGAAACACCATGATCTCTGCAACCCAATTGATTTCATCATGCAGAACGTTCCAATCATGGTCAAGGGGTTTAAAGATTGGGGAAAACACAAAAAAGTACCATGTGGTTTCACCCATTTTCACTTTGGGGTCTGTGGAAATTTTTTTTTGACAAAATGGAGTTTGAGATTTGCTCCGTTAACACTTTGGAGTCCACAGCCTTAACACTGTTAGTCAATGCTGATATAGCATAGTCAATGCTGATGTGGTGATGACATGGCACTTGTGGGCCCCACTTCTTTAATCAACGTGGCTATCTAAAAAATAAAAAGAATTGAGACCCACAAGTGCCACATCATCGCCACATCAGCATTAATTAATAGTGTCAGGGCTGTGGACCCCAAAATGTTAACGGAGCAAATCTCAAACCCCATTTTGTCAAAAAAAAATTCCATAAACCCCAAAGTGAAAATAGGTGAAACCACATGGTACTTTTTTATACTTTTCCCTTAAAGATTTGTTATCAAGTTACAATTACTAGGTCTTTAAGTTAATATTCTTGTGTAGGACTTTTTGTGTAACTTCCTACTCTGTTTCTTGTGCAGGGCAGTAGAATATTTATGTAGAATCTTTATTACTTAAGAAGTCCATTTGTTTATTTTGGAAGTTTTCTCTTATTTGGTTGTCTCTCTCCCTATTGGTGGATTCCCAGGGGTTTGTTAGTGCAATTGAATCCTTGTCGTAACCTACCAAGGTGGTGAGTCCCCAAAATAAAATTGGAAAGGCAATGGGCTGGTGAGTGGGATCAGCTTGACTGATGGTCCAAACAGCTCACCAGTTTTCACCAAGGGGTTAGTGAGAAACCCTGACCAGAACAAAGGTTGTTCACAGATTTTCTGGTTCAGTCAATTTCTAAAAAACATCAATACTAAGTGATACTAGAGATGCAACTTTTACATTGTTTTAATATTTGTTGTTTCTTCCAGAAAATGGAAAACAAATGTCACTAACTAATTTTCAATATAATATATTTAAGAGAACAAATGAGGATGAAAATAATGCAATCAACTGAGAAATGGTAGGAGAAAAAACAAAAGGTATATCGTCATAATATGCATTACCCTATTCCTTTCTTCATTCGTTTCCTTTGGCCTTGATAGTTTATCTTGTGCACCATTTTCATACTTTTGATTGATGCCAATATACCTGTCAATGGAGCAAGCAACCACAAATACTACCTGAGTGCATATAGAACAATACAGGGAATTGCTAGAATGATTAATTCTGCAATCACAAGAAAATAGAAAATAACAGGGTCTAAAAGTTATGTACTTCTTCAAAACAATACAACGACCAAAACCACGATCCAAAGATGCCTTGTTCATGACTATTGCATCCTCTATGTCATACCCACTGTAACTCATGACAGCAACAGTTGCATTCTGACCTGCCCCAAGCTTATCATAACCAACCTGAAAGTAAACTAATTAATTCACAGCCATCATCTCCAGTCTCAATCTTATTTATTTTATGCAGCAGCATAATTACCAGTTCGATTGTCCTTGTCGTCAATAAAGGCCGTTGGGGATAAACCAACAGATAAAGTAATGAGTCCATCCGAAATAACTACATAAGTCCAGTGATTAAGATAAAAAGTTATGCACAAAACATATTCTCTAACATGGAAACTTACACAAAGATCAACAAAAACAATTATTCATAAAAGTGCCATAAAATATTGTCTATTTAGTTTGGGGACAAGGGCAGCAGCTACAGAAAGACAAAACAATGAATTAACATGCAACACTCAACAATACCCATGCCTGTTCTTGAATAATAAATCAATCCTAACATGTCCAGTCCAGTGAAGATGAAAATTAATGATAGGCATAGTGAACATAAAATGAAAAGGCCAGCATCTAAATAAAAATTATTACATCTAAGACCTACATGCTTCTGGTAAATTTTTAAAAATATTCATGGCAAAGATTTTAGCTATTCAAGATGGGAAAAAGTAATTCCATTAAGTCTTTTTTATCATAATTATATTGGGAAAGAGGGGACGGAGCAGGGGTTCACCAACCATTTCCCATATAGTTCTCCCCTCATTCAGGTTGAACTCATGGCCTCTTCCTCTAAAAGGAAAAGTAATCAACCAGCCCATTGTGCCTAAGCAAAGTTATGTAAATAATCAACCCATGTTCTTGAATGCATGGTTTAAATTCATTTATGGAACAAATAGCAAGCTATCAACAACTTATCTTTAAACTATGTTCAGGAAACAAAACCACCAAATATTGACAGTGATCACGATTGAAAACACAGTCTAGGTCAGGAGCAATAACAATAATAGCCGTAATTGTGTTATTTCATATGATACATAACAGTAATTACCTTAAGTACACATGAAAACATCAACATTAAGGGCCTGTTTACTTGTAGAAAACAAAACTAGTTTTCTGGAAAAAATTTCCAAAAAAATTGGAAAATAGAATTTTGGGCTCAAATACAATATTTTTCCAAATAGAAAACTGAAAACAAAATTCTGTTTTCTAAAAATATACTTACACTTAGAAAACAAGTTTAAGTTGTTTTCTACCATTTTACTTGTTAAAAAAAAATATTTGTTTTCCATTTAGAAAACAAGGATTTCCATTTGATAGGCACTTGAGTTTGGGTTTCGAATCCCAAGTTGTGCGCTTTTTGCTTATAAGGTAACGTTGTTGTTATGATTATTATTTTTGCTTTTACTCTTTCTTGTTAATCTTTCAAGTTTTTTTTTTTTTTTGCTAGCTGCGTTATTATTATTATCATTATTTTATTAACTTTCATCCACTAAATTTCAACTTACTGTCTATACTATATTTTTTGTTAAAAATTTCTCTTTTTGCACATATAATACACTATTTTTTAGCATCCTTTATTGTAACAATTTATAATAACAATTAATTCTTAAATATATCATGCTTTTAGTTTTCCTTTTGCTTTATAATGGTTTTCACTTATAGAAAAAATTACAACAAAATTACTTGCAAATAAAAACAATTATAATATGAACACGTCTTCTATTTTCAAATTGGAAAATAATTTTTAATTGTTAACAAAAGAACATGTTTTCGAAGTTTTCAACAGAAAATGAAAAAAAAATTCTAAGAAAATGAAAAATGGAAAATAGAAAACAATTTTCCACAAGTAAACAGGCCCTAAAAGTCTCCACCATATGCTTTTGTGCATGTTCAGAAAATTCAAACAATTAGCATGCATGGGGATATATTAAGAAAATGTCATTGCAGTATCAAAATTAATCCACATTAGCAGAACAGCACAATCCGATCAACATGACAAGTGACAGGCAGGAAGTAGTTTTATTCCTGCATAAAAATGATGGAATAAAATCACTTGCCTGATTGTATGCAATGTTTCCCATAGCTTGCTTCCCCATAGCACACTGTTATATGACACAAAGAAGAAGAGACTGAAAATTCTAGTTCATGTAAATGCATCATAAATATTTGAGAGTTACACAATGAAACCTGATATGTATTTCTAGGCGACTGATTATGATGAGGAAATGGTATTAGCCCAGCACAAACACCTAATATGGTGAAAGGTTCTATCTCAATATGAGTGGTCTCAGGTGTAGCCTCCCCTTCGTACAAAGCTATCTGTAAAACAAAAAAGATATATGCTAAAATGTCATTGTCTATCTAGTGCAACTCATTAATTCCAAAAAGGAGAGGAAAGAAAGGAGATTCAAGTGTGGAAGAACTTTACAACAGCTAAAGACTTTGGAGATTATTAGATGAAAACTAACCAAAGCATTGTTCCCCTCATTGACATCAAGATATTCAATCAATCCCTCACGTAAGAAGTCATCAAAAGTGCGAACTCCATCCTTAAAGGGAAGAATAAAGAAAATCAATTTTGAAGCAACCATTCTTTGTGGAGGATACATTACATAAACCAAACTCACCAGCAACTCTTTCATATGGTGTTCTTTAATCCTTGTTACACCTTTGTCTGCAATAACTAGTGGACGACAAACTCGACCTCCATCAGAAGCAATGTACACAGCATGCTGACAAACAATTTTTGCTCTCACAAGATCAGGCTTGCTTAATTATCATAAGAAACACAAATTTAAAACTTAAGTATAGAAATATGAAATAGAGAAAGTTCTATCTTTCTTGGATTCTTTCCTTTATTTCTCTTTATGCTTGACAAGCGATAACACACAAGTGGAAGCCAAAGAATTAGCAGCCATAAGCTTCACAGGTCAGAATTGTTCCTGGTTGCTGACCCTTAAAGATAATAGTATAAAATTCTAGCCACAGTAGGGTTTTAAAAGTATCCAACAATTCAAACCCAAGTCATAATCAGATTTTTTTTCATCCTCGTGTAACTAGAATTTTTCATCAAATCAACAAAACTTTAATTCCTACAGATTTATGTTCAATTCTACCTCTTTGCAGAATCATATTAAGGCCTCTCCCTTGCTGATTAGACTGCTATATAGTTAGTTCCCAGTTTTGCTAGGATTAACACAATAGTAGTTCTTCTTTTTGCTTGCCATAGTAGAAACATGATTGTGGCTCTGAAATCATGTGTTTGTTGGTATTTTACCTCCAGATTCAGATCTACCCACCACACTATTTCATATATAATAAACCCTAAAATGTCCCATATCAAGAACCATACAGCAAAATGCATGTTACACATTAACAGCCCATTTGGTTCACGGATTCGTAATCCTTAGGAGTAGTAAATAATGGGATTAGTAATCCCACTGGATAGGGATTGCTAAAGACATGGGGGAGCTAGGTTTTAGATAACATTAATCCCATGGATTAGCTAAGCCTTTAAGATTATTAAGTCCAACCTGAATCATATGTACCAAACGTAGTGTTATTTACTAATATTGCGGTTTAGTTAAGCAATCTCATGTACCAAACGGGCTGTAAATACATAAGATTTTGAGATTATATTGCTAAATTCTAATAGATATGGCAGAAGAAATTACCTGCTTCTCATTCACAAAGACACTAACAAACTCGCCAATTTTGCCAGCTCTTCGCAGCTTTCTCATTGCATTAGCAAAATGCTGGACAAGGGTTTTGGGAAGGGGATGGCAAGAAAGTGGAAATGAATAAGAGAATTTGTACATATTTATACACATCCATTCATCGTAAGGAACCATAGTTTACCTGTGGCCTCCTGTGCTTGCCGAGGATGAGCCCATTAAATATAACCAGAAAAGAATTTGGTGTGTGAAGATCTTCTCCAGAGAGAAGTTCCAAATCTTCAACGCCCAAACAGAAGCACTATTGCAGCAAACATTTCAGATAGTTCCCTTTTTTTATTGAAATGCCCAGAAAAGCATAACATACAGTCACCCATACACAAGTACGTACATATATACCTAGTAATTAAATCAAAGCATCCTAGTATATTCAAAAAAGTAGCAAACAAATTAAACTGCCAAGTGTCTCTGCTACCTGTCCTTCATGGTTCTACATGTCAAATCTAAATTTTATCAAATTTACTCAGGCAAAGAAAGTAAAGTTTTTGAGAGCAAGAAGTAGAAAAATGATTTGAAAATTTGATCACATGAAGCAGGGGAGTCTCATATATTTGGATTAGATAACAAACGGAGGAGGTAAGAAACAAGGTGGCTTTACATTTTAGAACTTGTTAACAATACCAAAATACAAAATTTTAGGCACTTTGAGTTGATAGGTGAATCTTCTGTGAAGAATTGTTCCAATTGGACATAAATAAGATTTTAAATTTCATAGATGAATTCATGTGATTAGTTATGAACTTATTGTAGCCAAAAAATGCAGAAGATTAACTAAAGAAAAGAAAACGATAATGACAAGCACAAGTTCTTACAAGAAGCTAAACAATGAATGCATAATTTGAGAGGTGCAAATCAATAAGAATCACACCCAGTAACTTGACAGAAAATAAAGCAAAAAAAGTAAAGATGCAGCCTTAAAAACAAGCTAAGAACCTCTGGAGACTAGAGCTCAACAACTAGGGACCAGGACACAAAATACTACCATAGACATTTACTCTGCAACAGACCTGCTTCTTAACTGCCAAAGAATCTTGAGAGAGTGGAAATACAATTTCCTGAGAATACACATCTAACTATACCAGCTTTACCTGGCTTCATCAATCCCAAATCCCAACACGTGGATTTCACACTCATAGATCTTTTGAACACAGATGTAGAATGCGATAAAGATAGACCAAGAAAAAACACATTTTCAAATTCCATAGGAGAAGGATTGCAAATAAAGATATAGGTGTATTTTTTTTTTCCTTGTAAAAATAACTTGCGCATGGGATATAACGTGCACTTGCAGATGTGGAAATACAACATTCAAACACATATACATTAATACATATGAGTAAAACTATGCCAGCAAAGAAATGCAGGCATCCAGAATTCAGTCAATAATTTCTCAGTTTTGTACATATGTAAAGAATTTGAAATCCAATTGCTTGCCAGTTCTGGATTTTGTACAACCTCAATACTAATTCTCCTATTCAAATTCAAAATATATAGGCAACCTCAAAACAATGCATATTGAACCAAAATACAGCAATATTATATTACCTGCAACATATTAAGAGGCATGATCTCATGATTAAGTGTTTCTAAACACTATCTGAAATATTTCTTTACCGGTTATGAAGAAAACAAATGTTAACTAGAGACATACCAGCGAAATTAATGGACCTTCTTCTTCATCAGTTGTAACATGAGTCATTAGAGCCAAGTTCTTCACTAGTCCACAAGCTTCACCTTCTGGAGTATCACAAGGGCAAAGCATGCCCCACTAAAATAAAATAAAGAATTATCACTCAGTTGAATAATTTAAAAGGTCAGAAATAGAACATATACGCCAAAGCAGCAACATAATAATCATCCAATTCTGCAATATTCCAAGGAAATGTGGAGACATTAACATTTACCTGGCTAGGTTGCAATGCTCTAGGTCCACTAACTTTCCTAGACTTCTCAAATTGTGGTGAGACTCTTGTCATCATGCCCAAACTTGCAATGAAGGACAATCTAACTAACACCTTTCATTATAGAATCTCTATCAGTTTATTCCGTACAAAAATAAAATAAAGATAAAGATAAAGCAAAAATGAAAAGGGAAAAATATAATATTGTAGGGTTAAAATAGACAGTTTACACAACCTGTGTCATGCCTTTCCTGTGCATTCTAAATCGTTTGACATCGAAGTTGCCAGTAGAGAGTGTCCTTTCTAGCCCATTGGTAATACTATCTCTGACTAAATACTAAAATCAGAAGAAAGAAAAAAAAATGCCAAATTAGGGAAACTCGTTCCAGGAAGAAGTTAGACAACAGTACTGAACTTGCTAAAGCTAAAGGAGACATAAAATGATTCCAGAAAAATATATAAAGATGGATATTATTATCATGCCAACAAACATTTTTACACATGCGATGCCATTTCATTTATTTGACATTGATCAGAAGCCTTCTACAGGAAAACTAGAACATTGAGATGATTAATGAAACATTGGCATAGATTAACATTGTTAATGCTCTACAGCAGATCTGTCCATCTCCCATTGCTAAGAGAATCCCTTCATGATCAATTCAAGTCAAAAGTTTGATGCTTTATAAGCGCCCTAACTTAATTGTTTAAGATTTGTACATTGCAAATACGTCTCAAGAAGAAGCCACTAATATGAACTGGAAATTATTTTATTGGCATCTGGTAACCAAGCCTTGCTCAAACTCCAGGCAAAAGTCATCTACAGCTTAAAGTGAATAGTGGAAGAGCAAATCTCCAGCTACAAAATGGAACTGTAATAATTTAGCCAGAAAAAGAAGGGGTATGAAACTAGTGCACCCCAAAACCACAAAAAAAAAAAAAACCTCTTCAATCCTACAGAATGTGCAAAAGTAAATGTAACAATTATATTGCCGGCCACCGATCTACAAAATGCTTTGGCATCAATGACTTCTATATTCCAGTTTCTTAAATATGATGATCAAAATATCCCAGCATATCATCCAAAGAAATGAAAATACAAAAAAAGTACAACCTATAAATGCAAAGGTATATAATAAATGCCTGACTACATATTTACATAGAATTATACACATTTATGTGCACATGCATCAATACATGATCCTTATAAGAAACACAAATCTTTAGATTTGGGATCAAGCCTCACATAGATTAGATTTGCACCAATAATATCCACCACTTACTTGGGCAAGGTCAAATCGGCTAGACCGATTTTGTTTTGTTAGCACAGCATCCATTGTTCTCTGAACCTCAGTAATCATTGTCTTAAACAAATCCTACAATGCAAAATCAATAGAGTGTATGTTTCAAGAGATGGTGAGTTTGAATAGAATTTAATAGTAGCATAAATTGCAGCATAATACCTCAAAGAGCAGAGATATTAACTGGCCAGATAGCTCCAATCGCTTGTTACCCACATAATCCTATAAAATGGATTACAGTTATTTGAGATATAATCACCACCAACCCACAAAAACACAGAAAATGATTCCCAAGTATGCAATATGCACAATGCTGAACTGATCTAAAGGGATGAGCATCAACGCACTGATCCAACAATTTCACCATAAAAGCATATAACATCATAAAAGGTGATAAGAAAAAGAATGGTCAAGGCACTAAAAGCAGCAACATGCTCCAAAAAAAAAAAAAAAAAAAACTTCCACAAAAACCTTAAAGCAAACTATTTCCTTTAAAGTGCACTTTCTCATACTCCAAAACCTTCCTCAAGAAAAATAAATGGTTCACCCTCAGCTCAGGGTAGCCTGAAAGATGCCTCTAACCATGCTGCTGATGGAGTTATCATGTATGAGGGCAAGAGAAAGGATTACCCTAGGCAGCCACTCATTTGCACTTGTTGTAGAATCTTTTAAACAAGAGGAATAGCCACAATTCAATGGTCTAAAAATACCTCTGAGGCCTCATAATAAAAAAGCCCAAATACCTAGTCTATATGCTTTCTTAAAACAAAAATAAGATGTGTTTATGTTGTAGAGAACTAATTACCTTATCATCCATTGCATCCTTGTTTAACATAGCCTCCATCATTCTCCGCAACATTACCGCAACATATAAACATTTTGGACGAAAATTATTTTTACGCACCTAATGGCAGGAAAATACAAAAGTTGAACAACTACACAATTAAAAAGTGTCTTTAAATTGTGTATCTAAGAGAAAGCCTACCGGAACATTAGCAAGGAATACATCTCGAAGAATAGACAAAGCTCTATTTTCCTATTGCAACCATCCAGATATTCCATGAAAAACAAAAGTACAACCATCAGCAAACAATTATAACTATAATATCTCAAAAAATATTTTCACTGATGCATAGAGATATAGCATATCTCTGTATATAGATCATGAGAGAAAGAGGAAGGAAAGACCTTTCCAGATGAAGAACTGGCATAAGTAGGCATCTTCACCTGCAACAGCCAGAAACTAATATAAAAAATGAGCCAATAAATTGTGAAAGAGACAGCGCAAATAATCAAACTAAAGAAAGCTACAGTATGTGGCTTGGGAGTCAAAAAAACATTTGCTACAGAAATCATCAAATAACAAATTGGAAAATATTTTAAAAGAAGCACAAACAGTTAGCTGCAGGACCTTCCTTATAAAACATGTTGAAATGATTGGCCTAAAAGACGTAAAATAGCAGAAGCAAAATAATCAGAGAGAACACCCAACTAACTGAGTCTTAATCTGAATTGTTAACAATACTACATGGTTGTCACTTGCCAAGGTCCAAGTATAAGGAGACTACCTATGGAGATCATTCAGTATTTCCTACTCAAATGCCCTACTTGTTAACTATTGCTATCATGAACATATATTGGCTGATTTTACCACCCAAGTGACATGTCTGTGGTGATATTGGAGTATATCACCACTAGTGGTGGATTTACCATACCCATGTTACACAGACATGACACTGAAGTCCAATTTGGATACATGTCTAAGCGTTTGATTTGTCAAATACTCAAACCTAGCAACATGTGAACTCCTGATCTAATGATTAGTACAGTCTGGGGTGGGACTTGTCCACCCTATGTTACCAATCTCTTCTAATGTGCTGCCACCAATGGGCTTGCATGCTCTCAACGTTCACAGAAACCACAGTAGAAATGAGTAAGCAAACTTGCCTATTGAGAAAAGCCTCAACTTCAAGTTTTGCAACATTCAAGTGCAACATTTTTTAATTTACTAAAAACATACTCAAAAATTTCAAATTCATCATAATAAAAAGTTTTGAAAATGGACCAAGAAACAGATATTTGAGTGCTACACAAAAGGAAAATTTTTCAGGGGAAAAATTGGAAATAGACAGGACACCCATGTATGTATAATCACCATATCAGTAATCATACATGATAGCAGAGCATATAATTGAGGAATTAAATGCCAAAATCACCAAATATTAGTCAATTGTACAAACAAGAGCATCACACCTTTCCTTCAAGGTACTCCAAAGCTTTTTCTTGTGTGTATATATTCAGACCAGCGCATTCCTGTTCTCAAAGCAACAAATTCTAGAGATGAGCATAATACCCAAAAATTAAGAAAAGGTTTTATAAAACAGAATGGATAGAAAGAGAGAAAAAGAGAGGTTAAAAGTCCAAATTGTCTAAATTTTTTTGTGCACAAAAACATAAAATGTTGGGTGCAAGCTTATGTGATAAATCCAAAATGTTGAGACAATAATACCAATTGTTACCACCAACATTAGTAAATGTCACTGTTTACTACTGGCACAAAATATCACAACAAACATGAAGCACAAACTTCATATTCATTATAAGAAACATGGAAAACCAACTCTTTTTCATTTATGATTGCCACAACAATCTCACCACTACATAAGTTGTAGGATTAAGTTGTTTAGAAGTAGCCACTTGTTTGAGCATCAGTATTTTTGAATAAGCAAATGGAGTCCAAGAAAAGGACAGGAAAATGGTTAGCAGAAGCTGATTTGACAATGATGCATATTTTAATCAAATTTGGCAGAGATCTTCTACACTTTTCAATCAATTTGGAGATGCCTATAATTAATTTGCAACATTCATTAAGAATGTCTAACTTGAAACTAATAGGGCATCCAAAAATGAAACCAGCAAATATTCCAACTGCAGGCAAATATAAAATCTTTAAACTATCCCACAACATCCAAAAAGATGGTTTCATATACATCCAGCAGTTAGAGATCCCAGTTTGCACCAGGATACAGCTATAAATTATTTACCAATTTCAGAAAATTAAAGCCTGTTTTCATACTTAGCAAAGGAATTGCACAATTGTTATAATAGAATCACTAAATTTGGATTTGACAAATGTTTTAATGCCCAATTTATTATCAATGAATATAAAATCAAGTTGTCTTGGAAATTCATTGTTATGGACACAAAAAATTTCACAACCAATTACCTCAACAGATGGCAAAAGTAGGGCACTATATCGAGGATCTCTTCCCAACATCTGTACAACCTCTTGATCACTCTCCATTCCCATAGCTTTCATTACCACCATAATAGGTATCTGTAAAAATTTTGAAAATTAGTCCTATGAACCTATTAGAAAGGCATAGAAACAAAATAAAAGACACTGGATATGAAAAAAACAAATCAAGAAAAATGATTCTTTAACAAAGACCTTTTTTGAAAATTGATTGAGACACAGATACATCTTCTCCTTTTCCATCTGAATAACTGTTTTGCTTTTCGTTGCCTCTGTGCTACTTGTAACAGATGCATTTACACTGGAAACATATAACAAACTAAAATAAGGAGCTAAACCTACATTAGAAACTAACAACCTAAACAAATTTATCATCAAAAACATTTCCAAAACACCACCATTACATAACTAAGAGCATCCTGGAACAAAAATAAATTAGGGAAGATGCATGAATAATATCAAGAAGTAAAAGGAAAAAAGAAAATAGAGGAACTCACTTTCCCTTCTTATCTGTATCAATAATAATTCTATTCTTTGAAAGTTGTTCTTGTATTAAAATCACCTGAAAGAGATTGATAGGATCAAAATTTGCTAATAAGAAAAGCTGTCCAGAAAAAGAGAGGAAGAGAGAATGTACAGCTAAGAAAGCTCATAAAACAACAACGATGGGCACAAGAATGAACAAAATTAAGTGAGCAGAAAATAAATAATTTCCACATTATTAACCTGCATGCTAAATTTTGTAGCATTCGCCCTCAGATACATTTTAATCAATCACATTTTTAATCATTTCACAAATTCTCATTATTCAAGACATGATTACTTCGCAAGAACCAGAACTCAAGCAAGAAGCTGAATTTGAGAAATTGAAGAGGATTTGCTACTTGATACAGAAGGTTCCTGCAACTAAAGCAATTTTGATATGGCCTGAGCGTAAAATCATCACTATGACAACTTAACAAGAAAACATAACAAATAAAGAATTAAAAAATAAAACTCACTTTTTCTGTCCCTTTTATGACAAAATATCCTCCAGGATCAAGGGGGCACTCACCTAAAGACAACAGCAAAAACCAATTAATAAGAAGCATGCACAAAAATTAAGCAGGCAATGAAAAGGCATATATTTGAGTTCAAGTTCGATGCACACAAACCAAGCCTTGCAAGTTCAGCTTCATCTTTTCCATATAGTACACAGCAGCGACTACGTAACATGATAGGCATTCTTCCAATAACAACATCATTCTGCAAGAACAGATATATTTTTAACATCTAAAATTACATTTCCACACCAATAGATATCACAGTAATGCTCTGAATACCTTTTCCACTCTAGTTTTCTGATCATGGCTTCCTTGAATATACTCTACATTGACCATTATCGGTGCAGCATATCTACAATTCGCAGGATGTAAATATTAAAAAATGTACAGAATCTCAAATATAAAAATTACACATGCCAAACAGTTGCAAATTTGGAAATCCATCAGCTTGACAGCCCCATCATGTGCACACACACAGTGGCAGATCCCATTAAACACACACACGCACAAAGCAACAGAAATTTGTGTATTTGTACATAAATAAGCGTCATACAAATTTTAAAAGAAAAATAAAAAAAAAAAATTATTAAGAATTTCTTGCTTCTTCCAAGAATGGCTCATGACAAGAAAAAATATTATTCTGGTGTTATCCGTCTAAGGTATATATTCCATCTCTAGATCACTCAACAGCACAAAACAGAAGCATACAGCAGCAAGTAAAATCCAATAAGAGATACAAGTATGAATGGCTACATACGTTATGTCAGCTAACCGACACATATGAGGACTAAGTTGTTCACTAACACCATCCATTATCACCGAAGGTGTACCAATTCTAACATCTTTAAACCTGTACAATCAACACAGACAAAACCCACCACACAAATGCCAAAGAAAAAAAATTTGTCAGTTTATCAATTTAAATTGTTTAAACCCATAAATGAGGGTGTTTACTGTTCTGATTATCAAAACAACAATAAGAAAAATGGGTACCTGAGATAAATGCCGGGATCAACAGTAGATACAATGCGATCATTTGCGCGAACAATCTTCTTAATACCAACATTTACAAAGTAATTAAAAGAGTCCAAGTGTTGCTTCACCAGTCCTCTAACCTGATGACCATAACAACCATATATTATTAACCGAACAAAAAAAAAATACAAACATTTGCATTTCTCTCTTAGTAGCAATTACCTTCAGGAACTCAGGAAGAAGCTGGAATTTATCAACAGCGGATTTGATAGGAGTAGTAAGCTTTTGCTTATCGATGAGTTGGTCGATCACATTTAGCCTTATTTTACACAATTAACCAATAATCAAAAAACAACATAATGAATAAACCCCTTAAAAAACAAAATAAGCCATATAAGGAAGGAGAAGAAGAAGAGCCCTACTCTTGGTTTCCAGTAGAAGGGTCTGGCCGTATGAGACCCATGGATGATGATTTGCTCTGACTGTCAATTTACTGTTCGATTTTAATATAAACTGGGAATCGAATTAGTTCCTTTTTCCTCCTTTTCTTCTAGCTCTTGTATACCTCTCCGTCGAGCGAGCACCAAGTTTCTAATGGCAGTTCTCAAATAAAGGGCATTTCATTTGTATAGGAACAGTACAGTTAGCCGGTTACCACCATAAACCCCAGCTCTAAAACCCTCTACACTGGGAATCGAATTATTTGTCCTGCCCGGATTGAATTATTTGGCCCAAATCAACCTGGCCCATTGGACCCTGAATTAATTGTTGGTTAAATTACTTTCACACCCATAAGATTTCACATAATTAATATTTTAGTCCCACGTATAATTTGAATTTCTGAAATTTATTAATGGCCAGTACTTTAATTTTTAATGTTTTAGTTTATATAAAACTTTTACCTCTAAAATCTTAAAATCTGATTTTTTTAATCCTTCAATTATTATATTATACATTTAATCCCTCAAAATCTAATATTTTTCATTAAAATTAATTTCATAATTAAAAATGTTCATTTTAAAATAATAGAAATTAAAGTGTTAATTATGTCAAATTTTATAAATATTATAATAATTCACCCTTATTTGTAATATAAAAAAAAAAAATTGCGTACTGTTGTAAATCGACTTATTAGTACAGCGGATCAAAAACTATAATAAGAAATATAAAGTAATAAAATAAAGAGAGAGAAAAAAATATGTAGAGAAAAAATGGGTTTCAAACTATTATTATTAGATTAATCTTAACTTCTCTTATATAGATAAATAGCTAGAATTTTGGTATATACAACATTACTGAAATAGCTTTATACTAAAATCTCTCTAAAATACATACTCAATGATATTTAAGTAACATCCACATATCATAATTTATTTATAACACTCCCTCTTGGATATTACTTGCGCCATGAATATGTCTCGTTAAAAACCTTACTAAAAAACCCAGTGGAAAAAAATATAGTTAAGGAAAAGAATACAATTCATGCGTTATTTTGTCATTGCACATATTGCCTCATTAAAACTTTTGGTCAATAAAACCCTGTGAGACAAAAACTTGATTAAGAAAAATTAGTATAATCTTATATTGATTCGTTTTCCCTGATGAGAACAATATTTTAAAACGGCACATATTAATCAATAAAACAAGTCATTCAAATATGACATTAAATGATGACTTAATAAATAAGTTTGCTATGTTGTTACTCGAGCGAATTTGGTGGATATCTATTTCATCACTCTTTTGGAACTTATGCATATTAAAAAATTTGGATGAAATATATTTAATTCAGTCACTCTTGATATATCCACTTTTAGTTTGTGCAATGCAAATTGCATTATTCTCAAACAATATAATGGGAGCATCTTTATTAAGGTATTTCATGATCATAAAAATATTTATAAAATTGCATTTTCATCATAAGTAAATACATAATTAGTTTGAGATCTATCCTTATATGGATCAGACAAATAACTAATATTTGCATGCAGGCCAATATTAAATATGAATTATATGAAAATATAACCAAATCAATAGTGCATCGAAGATAACACAATAAGTTTACACCATTCTTATGTTTCTTGGTAAGTGCAGAGTTATACCTAATTAGGAAATTTTTTTTGCAAATGCATATCAGGCCTGATGCAATTTGTAAGATACATTAATGCCCTTATAACATTCAAACATGATACTTCAATACCAATTAATAGCTTTTTGTTATCTTATTTAGGTCTAAAAATATTTTTTTTTCACTTTTAGTGAGCGAACACCATTAATGTGCTTAAGGAAAAAAATTTATCTACGCAAAATTGCTTAAGTATCTTTTCCACATAAGTAAAATGGTATATTATGACTCATTTGGGGATAAATAATCGATCTGCAGGTCGATACAAAATTTTGTTTCTTATAAATTCATCTCGAACTCACTTTTCAAGAGTTCGTTAGGAGTCTCATTTAGATCATCAATATATACTGCAATAACATAATCATTTTGTGGTCTTTTATGACTACATATGGACATAGTGTATTATTCATATATTCTTTTTTCGATAAGGATTCAATCAAATGATTATACCACATATGTCCAAATTGTTTTAATCCATACAGAGATTTATGCAATTCGATGTAATTTATGTCACGTGTTTAATGTGCATTTATTTATATTATATTTAGTCATTTTAGGACTTTCATATAAATATAATTTTCATAAGGCGCATATCAAGCCTTTTTTTAACTGTCATATTATTTAAGTTATGAAACGTGATCATATTTATAACAGAATAATAAGTTTTCTCATAGTCAATACCAAGTCTATGCAAAAAACCTTGTCAACTAGCTTCGCTTTATATCTTACCATTTCATTATTCTCATTACGTTTTCAGACAAACACTTCCATTTATACCCAACTGGTTTCACATTTTTTGAGAGTCAGCATAACAAGTCCAAATACCATGCGTTTAAATAGTGAGTATAGCTCGACCTGAATTGCCTCTTTCTATGATGGTCAGTCATGTATATGCTGACATTCATATTCATAGGTTCTAAATCCAAATTTTCTCTTGAAGTAGCAAGAGCTACTATTGAGGCAAATTCATTGTCGACGATAAATGAATTTCTATCAAATCTTTCTCCTGTATCACAAAATTAATTGATATCTCATAATTTTCATTCATACGATCATCAATTCCATGAGTCATATCTGGAGGATCTAATTATCCTGTTGTCTCGGTTTGTGTCTCATCATTGGCTATAGCTCTTTGACTGAGATATTCATTTTCAAGAGGTATATGTTCAAGAGATTTTCTTAATGACACAGCTTTTATTTTTCATGAATTTTTATCTATAGTTACAATTTACTGTCCACGCTTTTGGCGTGTGTCAAGCTCGATTAATTTTATATTTTCAATAGGAACTACAACCCTTATTAGGGTATTAGCAGCTATATTATGAGATTTTGTCACTCTTTTAGCATCTATAAATGCATTTAGCAATTGAATTGCAATTTGTTGCAACTGTATTATTTTCTAAACTTCTAGTTCATTTTGACTTGTACAGGATCAAAGTTGTATAAATAATTTTCCTTCCAAATTTGTTTTTGACATTATTTAGCACTAATATGTGTTTTTCTCTTATCCTAATGTCGGGAAATGTGCTTCATCAAAATAAATTACGAGTCTCTTTTGTGGACTCATTTTGAGGTGATGCCATTAGTACATATATGGGACAACCAAAAACTCGCAGATGAGAAATATTAGGCTCATATCCATGTACAAGTTGTAAAGGGAGAGTATACATGATATGCATAATGTCATGTCATATCAAACATTCAAGATTTTATTATTGAATTATAGGTTCAATACTTGATCAAATTACTCATTCAGGAGTCTACATATTGAGCTGAGTCGTATCCTTTATGTGGATTGTTTCTCTTATAGAGTTCTCATTATTTACCAAAAGCACCTCACTATTGACTTTTGACTTTTGGTTAAACTCAACAAGATGTTTCACCCACATCCATTACTCATGTGATTATCTACAACATTCATTTCAGGGATTGTTATTGTATTAGTGGGTTTAGCTTGATGATTTTTCACTAGCAATTCATTATTTCTTTTTTTTTTAGCCACTAGAAGGCAAGCAATAAGTTCAAAATATTTTGTAAATTTTCGCTCTCTATACTGCTGCTGCAGGAGCATATTAGAAGCATAAAAATAATATATGTATTATATAATATATTATATTTTGTAACTTTATCACTACACAATTTTAGCTGTGAAGTGATTATAAATATGGTTGAATTGTATTCTAAAAAGAATAGTATCATAATTAAATCAATCTTTCAAAGACTTATAAATAATTTATTTAGTTATTTATGAACGTAGGATATCAGTTATTTAATAAATTAAAATACTAGTGTATTATAAATTTAGAATATTTAGTTTTTCATGAACTTATAATCAATTTTTCAGAAATTTTATATTTTATTTATTTAGTTAGTTAGTTCTTTAAGAACTATTGATAATACTAGTTTTTCAGGAACTGTATTAATTTATTTAATTCTATAAGAATACAAATTTTTCATAAACTACATATAATACTAGTTTTTCAAAAATTAAAATTTAGAATACAAATTTTTCAGGATCTATATTTAATTAATTAAAATTAAATAGAATCACATAATAAGAAATAAAAAAATAATAATAATCATGGGATTTTCACTTTGAAAATTGATGAATTGCTTTTTGTTTTGCTTGCATAGGTCTTGGTGAACAAGATATCATCATCACATGCAAGTCTAACTCCAAAATCAAAATCAAGTGTTTCTAATAGATCATTAAAGGAATACTCTAACATAAATACTTTCCATCTTAGTCCAAATTAGATAACCTCGTGCTGATAACGTGTTGTAAATCGACTTATTAGCACAATAGATAAAAAACAATAAAAATAAATATAAAGCGATAAAGTAAATAGAAACATCATCATCACATGCAAGTCTAACTCCAAAATCAAGTGTTTCTAATAGATCATTAAAGGAATACTCTAACATAAATACTTTCTAGCTTAGTCCAAATTCGATAACCTCGTGCTGATAACGTGTTGTAAATTGACTTATTAGCACAACAGATCAAAGACAATAAGAATAAATATAAAACGATAAAATAAATAGAAATATAAGTAAATATATAGAGAGAAAAGAGGTTTTGAACTCTTATTATTAAATTAATCTTAACTTCCCCTATGTAGAGAAATAGCTAGAGTTTTGGTGTATACAATATTACTGAAATAACATTATATTATAATCTCTCTAAAATACATACTCATAAATATTTAAATAATATCCACATATAATAATTTATTTATAACACGTACAAATTAATAATAGTAAAAAATTAATTGATACATTGGCTGAAATATGAATTTCATGTAATTTAATCCTTTATAACCTAAAATGAAGTAATTGCATAATAACTCATTAATAATGATGATGGTGAATCAATGATAATGATAATAATGGTGACAAACTGACAACATTAATATTAATGTCTAAAAGAAAACAATTATAATAAAAATGCTTTGAATTTATTTGGAGACTTTGGTATTATTGTAATTTTTTATTTTTTAACTTTAAAAAAATAAATATTAGAAAATATTTTTAAAAAAATTATTATTATTTTTTTATTTCTTTCATATTTATCCAGAAACATTTTGAAAATAAAAAATTAAAAACAACAAATTCTGATATTAAAATATTATTTTTATTTTTAAAAAATAAAAAATAAAAAATAAAAAATAAAAAATAATACTGAACAGACTGTTAATATATTACTATATTTTTGTCTTACATACAAATATAAATGTCATTATAACTCATTTTACAATTCACCACTATTTTAATAGTTGAATTAGTAAATACTTTACTTTCTAATTAATTATAGTTTTTGACAACTCACAACTTACTACTAAATCAAACAATCATTGATTTAACAAATGTTAATTTTTTTTCTACAGGCATATAGCCCTAATATGCATTTTTCATCACAAATTGAGGTGCGTCGAACACGAACACGAACCGGACCGACGTGACAACACCGAAAACAAGTCAAATGTGATTCAAAAGTCATCTAAAAAAACAAAGTATGAACCAAAAGAAAAAATGACACGTAGGAATATTATCTCGAAACAATAAAATAAACCCCGAATCTCCCTTCCACTGTCACTAGCAGAATGGCACAACACACAAACTGAGGGGCCTTTAGTTTTGGTTCATCGTCCACGTCGGCTCTGATTACGTCATACTGTTCTCTATCGGCACTCTCAACTTTTTCTTCAAATCCAACGGTCCAAAATCACTCTTAACATTCAAAGGTGTCCTCAAATATAGCAACTTTCTGCTTCCACACTATTTCCCGCAAAATTTCCTAACCGTCCGGCGAACAAAACATAAAAAAATAAAATCTCCGGCGACGAGACGACACTTTCTCCACTCCGGGACTCTCTCTCTCTCTGCGGTTCTGAATTCTGCTTTTTTCTACAGTTTGAATAATTTGATGAACTTATTTTCGAAAATTGAATGGTGTTGTTGATTTGCCTGTTTGGTTCGTCTTTGTTTCAGATCAGACTCTTCCACAACAAGAAGTTATTTCAATTTCAGTGTGTATTTGTTGGGTATTTTTGTGATGGGTGCTGTGGAAAATCTGGTAGTGAACAAAGAAGATTGTATACCAGGAGAGGCTAAAGAGATGTTGAAGTCATTGGCCTCCAAACGGGAGGATGTGCTTGATGCAAATGCATTACAGGTGATCCCTCTTAAGGGTGCAATGACTAATCAAGTCTTTCAAATAAAATGGCCAACGAAAACTGAGCAAGGTTCACATAAGGTTCTGGTAAGGATTTATGGTGATGGTGTGGAGGTATTCTTTGATAGGGATGATGAGATCCGGACATTTGAGTTCATGTCCAAGCAAGGACAGGGACCTCGTCTACTGGGCCGGTTCTCAAATGGGCGAATCGAAGAGTTCATACACGCACGGGTACTTTATAGCTTTTCTTAATTTTGAATCTGGGAAATACATTTCTATGTTGTTTTATTTATTCCCAATGGTGTGATTAGATGATATGTATGTTATGGGATTGATAATACGTTCAATTTAATTCTTGTGCTTGCAATCAGTATAGCGGAACTGAGAACAGAATTGGGTTTCCTGCCTGTTTTTGTTAATATTTCGGGTTCTATAATTCTTGTTATGGGATTCTTTCACATATGAATTATACATCAACATACCCATTCTTCATAATCATTGCAGCCAGTAGCTTTTGTGCTAGTATATCCCATGAGCTTACATAATCGTAGCTAATCATTTGCTCAGTATAGGACCCTCCATGAATTGGAGTGTGATGATATGATTCTCCAATTCATGTATTCTTTCCGCTTCCATTCATTATGGGTGACTGTTTGTTTCTTTCCTGAGAACTCATTAATAAGTTATAGCAATCAATTTTGTTACAACATTTGCCCAAATAATTTTTTTTTATCATGTTCTTTGGAGCTTGCATGCACGTTGTTCGTTCACTTTAAATTTACATTGCAAATGAGTTGTATGCTTTTGTTGATACAGCCATCAATTGAATAAAGTTCCTGATTTAATAGATTTTAGTTGGCAAGATGCATCAAATGATTAGTGCTATCAGCACAGCTAATGTAACTCAAGTTTGTAATTTGTTTTACATTAATTATATGAGATGAAAGTAATGGCTTTTTGGTATTCATGCTTGGTGATTTAGTTTTACAGCTAAAAATAACTGTTTGATATTCTGATTACTTCTAATGGGGAAAGGAAAGGAAAGAAAGAAGGTAAAACATTGTCATTCCATAGACTATTGTACCTGCTCTTTCAATAGGCTGAAAATTGTATGCTTGCATTCCCTTTCTGAACAAACATTACCTGCCTTCTTCATATGTGGATTTCAGACACTTTCAGCTTCTGATTTGCGTGATCCAGAAGTATCTGCTCTCATAGCAGCTAAATTGAAGGAGTTCCATGGTCTTCAGATGCCTGGTCCAAAGAATGTCCGCCTGTGGGTTAGGTTGCGGTATGTTCCTTTTTCTTCTTTTCCTTTTTCCTGCTTCTCCTTTATGCAAATGAGGTCAATTGTATGCATGTCCACTAAAATAAGGTTACATGTCTCCTGCAATTATTTAATTCTTGTTGATTTTTCAGAAATTGGCTGAAAACAGCTAAGAGTGTGTGTTCTACTGAAGAAGCCAAAGCCATTCGCTTGGATGCCATGGAGGAGGAAATTTCCGTACTAGAAAAGGAGCTCTCTGGAGATCAAAGAATTGGTTTCTGTCATAATGATTTACAGTATGGTAACATAATGATCGATGAAGAGACAAGAGCAATAACCATAATAGTAAGTTTCTCTTCAATAGTTAATGCAATCTATGAGTCTATTACTTCAATTTTAAATGGTAAAATCATATCCATTCTTCTTTATAGAAACTTCATTGAAGATATTACATCCTATTCCATTTAATTTTTTTTTAATTGGCAACTGATGTTCTAAATCTTGTATTAATAGTCATTACTTCTTAATCTCCTTGTTTGGGCTTTGATCTTTCATAGAAACAATGAATAGTTTTTGCCCTTTCTGCAATTTTATATGACCAGAGGGGGTAGATCTAATTTATTTGACATTGATGTAAAATGTTGAAGTAATCAGCCATGAAACCTATTGCTCTTTTAAAGAACTAAAATAGTAGTTATTTGTTGATCTTTGTGTAATTATTCAGCTATTTACTTTGTGTATCAACTTTGTGAACCTATTCCCTACCTGGTTGAAAGCATACAGTTAGTGCCTTAGTGGTGCATTTATTATTGTGCCACTTCTTGTTATAATTTTAGCAAATATCATTGCACATATCATTAATACAATTAGATACTCTTTGTTTTCCTATGATGCATTCAACCAAGTTTGCACTCTAATGCAAGTAGAGTTGTGACTCTCCCTGGTTGAATGACCTATAGGACATTGATGGCGTGATTAGTGGTCTCATGGATTCTCTATTTTCTGAGGTCAAATGGAGATAGATATTTCAGGTAAAAATACTATCAAACAGTGAATTTTATTCTTTTCTTTTTTCCTTCTGATTTGAGTCAAGACTTATGTATTCATACCAAAATTGATATTTGAATCTATTCTGTCAGAAGATTCCTCAATGTGAAGCTCTTTTAGCAAACCCTAGTTAGCTAATTGGTTGATTAAACTTTGTAGTATTCAGCACGATTCCGTCTAAATTAATCTTTGTTAATTTATTTTTATTTTCATTTTCAGTTTAAGAAATCTCTTCCCACATCATACACTTTTCAATTAATTTCCAAGCTTCCCTAATTTAAAGATTTTTTAAGAAAAAAATTGCAAAACCATTGTGCGTTCAAATGTAGGATTGTTTATGATTTAAGTTTATTGCTTAATTAGAGATCATGAGAAAAATGATTATATGAAGCCTTGAAAGCCTGGTGGACCTGTTCATGGATGTGAGTGCACTTGAAACTTGTTCAATGTTACACACACCTACATGTAATCATTAGTTGACAGAAATTGAGATGATATGGATTTTCCCTTGTCTTGAATTTGTGATTATGGAACATGAGCTGTTTTTTTTATTATGATTTTCTTTCGTACAATTCCTAATTAATGATCTGTGATTGATTACACATGTCTGTTTCTCAGGATTATGAATATGCAAGTTACAATCCTGTTGCCTTTGATATAGCAAATCACTTCTGTGAGATGGCTGCTGACTATCACTCTGATACGCCTCATATTATGGACTACAGTAAATACCCTGGTGCGTGAATGCTTATTTCTTTGACGTTTCTTTATTTTATTTTCCCTGATTGTATAAGCACTCTCTGACCTGTATTTTGCTATAGGTTTGGAGGAACGTCAAAGGTTTCTGCATGTATATCTGAGTTCTTCAGGTTTGAACCTGTTACATTAATGATTGGAAGTTTTTCATTGTTCATGCAGAGTTAGCTTTTTAGCTTTTCAGATGTCACACATGAATATGTTATATATACTGATTCAAATATCCCTTTTATCAAATTTATAATAATTTATGAGACCTCAGGTGTCTCTTATTTCTCTTGGAACACTGGTTGGCCAAAAGGAGAACAAGTGCTATCAATGAAATTCTGTGCTGCAATTCTACAAAAATATACAAAACATGAAACAGTAACTAATATAACCATGGAAATCTGCAATTTCTTGGTGATTTTTATCAAAACTCAGCCATAGTTGTTGCATTTGCATATTTCAATATTGAGATTCTCAATTTCTTACACTCAATGAAGGACTGGTGTGCTTACAATTTTAAAACATAACAGAATGGTATCGTGTGCCAGTCCTCATGTATGAACTCATCCAACAAACTTAATGATACATTGTTTGTCAATCATATGAAGCTATTGGGTTTTCTTGCAGGTGATCAAGCTAGTGACCTTGAAGTGAAGCAGCTCCTGGAAGAAGTTGAGAAATACACACTTGCAAGCCATTTGTTTTGGGGCTTGTGGGGCATAATATCGGTATTTGCTACTTTCTCATCTTCGCCTTATTGATTAGAACTTCACCATTTTAAAAGGACTTGAGAAGTTATTTTATGGTTTAAGACATGGCCAACATAATTTAGATTATGGTTATGACTCTGACCCCATTGCTTATCTTTGTACAATTTGTAAGCTTATCAGTGTTATTTATTTATTTGCATTTTCAGGGACGTGTGAATAAAATTGACTTTGACTACATGGAATATGCAAGGCAGAGGTTCCAACAATACTGGTTAAGGAAGCCAACACTTTTGAGTTCCTTGGGAAGAAACAATTGATGATTATATTATCTAGTCCATAAGTAGCTCTTGTCCTTCTCAGTGCGTTGTATGGATATTTCATTATGTACAGAAACATAAATCTTTTAATTTTGTTGAGTGTTTTTTTTAGAAAAAAAAGAATATTTGTTTGTTATTTCTGTAAAATAGGATATGGTAACATTTTCTTGTGATAGTCTGTAAAATGATTAATAAAAAAATAAAAAGAGAATCACATTTGGAATAAGGGATTGGCATGGGAGGTTTGGATTTCTCATTTGTTTAATAAAAAGGAGTGTAAAATTTATGCATTATTAAAATATATTATTCATGGAAATTTCATAATTAATATAAATGGAAGGATTCTATAAATTCTGTATTTTTTTTTTTATAAAATATTCTCCAAATTTTAAAGAAATTTGTAAAAGAAAAGGCTAAAATTTTTAATTATATAAATTTTAACTAGTTTAATGAACGAATTTTAGAAATTCTCTATCCAAAATTACATAAAAATTATAGTAACCAATCTTTAATTTAATGATATTAAAGTCTTATAAAATTAAATTTATATAAAAAAAGAAAAAAGAAAAATTGTAATTGAAGACAAAATTTTCAAACGTTTTACATCAATCGACCATTTGGCAAAAAAAAAAAAATACATCGATGGACCAGAGTCAAGCAACGATACATCATACGTCCACCACACGAGACCCATCCCACCAAAAAAAATCTTTCTCTGGCGTACCAAAATCTTTCTTCCTTTCTCCGTCTCTAATTTAACTGCAAACCCAGAAAGAAACCCACCAATTTTCGAGTGCCACTGAAGTGTTTTTAGCCAATTTCTGATACCCTTTAAATCTCTGATAGGACCAAGAACAATAAGAACAAGAAATGGCATGTGCATCACAGGCAATGATATCAGCAAACACATGCACATTCAGTTCTCCAAGACTCTTCAAGAAATGTACAACCTTAAATAGGCGAAATTTGAAGCTTTTCTCTATTAGAGCTTCCTCTGATGACTCTGATTGCAACGTTGAAGAATGTGCTCCTGATAAAGAGGTATAGTTTATTCTTTTTAACTTCTAATTATAACCCTTTTTTCAATTTTATTTCTTTTAATTAGTTCTGTGAGAAACCTCTCTATTTCTTCCTTCAATTGTATTTAATTTAAGCTTATTTATCCATATTTTTATTAGTTTAGAGTGTAAAGCTAGTTTCTTTATGATTAGAAGAAAAATTAATAGGAAATATTTGAAATTTGGGATAATTTTTTAGATTGAAATGAGAAATTAAGGATAAAATAACCCCACTTTGAAATGAGAAAAGTAACCCGTAGTTTATGTTTCTGTCTGATTTTAATTTGATTTATGTTTATATATATATATATGTATGTTTTTGTAACTGAGTAGAAAAGAGGGACTAAACAATAAAGATTTGTTAGTAATTATAGCAATAGATTTCTGAAGGCATGCCTTAAGGTTAAGAATCATAAGAAAATGCTTTTCCACATTGCAATAACAGAGATGTGATGTTTATGGTTTTTTATTTTTTAAATTTTTTATGGTGAAAAAATAGGTTGGCAAGGTGAGTTTGGAATGGATGGCTGGGGACAAAACCAAAGTTGTTGGAACATTCCCTCCGCGAACTCGGGGTTGGACAGGGTATGTTGAGAAGGATACTGCAGGGCAGACAAATATCTACTCTGTCGAGGTTGGTAATTTGCAAATTTTCCAATTAAATAAAATATGTCAAGCTTAATTTCTTGTTGCTTTCATTGGTCTATTCTGTTGAAGTTGATGATGTTACTCCCTTACATAGGGCCTTCGGCTTGTTTCCTGCCCAATGGTTTAGAATTGATAATGACAAAAGCTAGATATCCCAACAGTCATTGAAATCAATGCTACTACTTAATTAGCTATTAGAAGGGAAATGGGTCAACTGCTGATGAGTTAATTCTATAGCTTAACATGAGTTCTGAAAGCTCCAATCTTTGTTCTTTAAGTGGTCCACAGTTACGATTTTGATATATTTTGAAGATCCTTACACCATTCTTTATTTTTTGAGCCGTTAATGGTTGATGCTATATGCCCTTCAAATTACATCTTGCAATTCTTCTCAATTTCTGTTCTAGACCCAAAGCCCCCAACCAATTAGGTGCATGAGCTACTACGGAAAAGAAGTCACCTCCGTCTAGTTTCTGGTTTACTGACTGCTCTCTATAAGTGCCTTCCCTTACCCCATGCTGATTTTAGTTGCTTACTTGCTTTATGAAGTAACATTTCTTTAACAGCATACGAGGAAGTGGATTATTTAACACCAAACTACATGCTAACTTCCAAATTTATATTAACTAACAATAACTACTGGGCAACAACTTGATCTTTTTTGTTCACTCAATTGTAATGTAACTCATCTGTCTAGAAGATTTTAGCTTGGTCCTTGGGCTAACCCGACAGAGAAAGTATAGCCCAAGATGTTCTTGTATATAAACAGTTTTGCTACCCAAAATACGAAGTTTAAGCTTTTGGGCTATGTGATTTGTCCTCTACAGACAAGTTGTTGGGCCAGTAGTCTGCTATGAACATTACCAGAATGTTTCATGACATTGTGCCACAGTGTCATGTTCATTTGCAACCAAAGTTAAGCAAATAAGTGAATTCTTGTCATGTTTTCTAAAAAGCAAATTTTGAAATAGGTCTTTATTGCATAGGTCCATTCACCCTGGATGGGCACTTAAGGCAATTGAGTTCATGAGAATTTACAGTCTGATGTTGCATTAAGACATCCTAAGGAAAATATTCTCAATCATGGAATGCACATTCTTTTGCATTGGAAAGACCGTTACGAGCAAACCATAAAATGATTAGTCACTGGTAGGGGTAAGCAAAACCGAACCGACTAGTTCAGTTCGGTTTGATTTTTACCCAAAAAATTTCGGTTATAACCGAACTTTATATATATATATATATATTTATTTTATATACATATGTTAAAATATATTTATTAAATATATATTAAAATTTACTTGAATTTTATATTAAATTTATATAAAAAAAAAAGGAGAAATAGCAAAAACAAAACAAAACAAAACCAGAGTTTGGTTTTTACTAAGTTCGGTTTGGTGAAAATGTAATTTCGGTTATTTCGGTTCGGTTCGGTTGACCGTTTGCACACCCCTGGTCACTGGTATGGTATGGTTATTTTCAGAGCTACATAGTAATTTTCTATGTATCAATACTGCCATGTATTCATAAGACCTCACTTTTCTCCAGTTTCATTTCTTTCTAGTAAGAAATTATGCTACTGCTCATGCATTTAATAACTTCTTATATTTCCAGCCAACAGTATATGTAGCAGAAAGTGCAATAAGCTCAGGAAGTGCAGGTTCTTCTTCCAATGGAGCTGAAAATACAGCTGCAATTGCTGCTGGCGTTGCCCTGATTTCTGTGGCTGCAGCTTCAGTAATTCTCATCCAAGTTGGTAAGAGCCCACTCGTGATGCAGCGGACAGTTGAATACTCTGGACCATCTCTCACTTACTATATCAACAAGTTCAAACCACCAGAAATAGTCCAAGCTGCAGTGCCAAGCCAAGCTGAATCTTTCCCATCAGTACAGTCAGAAAACTCTGCACCAGAAGTGTCTCAGATACAGGTTCAATCCCAGTTTCAGCCAGAGCCTTCCACCTCCAGTGAGAACAGTATTTCTTAGGCTAATTTAAGTTGGCTTAATTTCTTGAATTGTAGAAACTTGAAGATTTTTCTTCTATACCACTGACGTACACTAAATTTGAGGTTATATATTGCATGAACCACAACAAAATGAAGCAAAACATGGTTTTGATTGGTTGAGCTTAAATTATCAAGCTCTATTAAGTTTTCTTAGTTCTGCTATATTTCTTGTAAATTTGGAAACTTTATATCTATTTTCTTTTAGCTATAGATATTATTATTGGTGGTGGGTACTTGTTAATATCTGTGTTGTCATACTCCGACCAGCCTGGCCGGTTATTCAAGTTTAAAAAATAACTATTTTTTTAATATTACTGGACATCGAACCCCTGACCTTAAAGAATTGAAGCTTAATCTCCAATCATTCAAGTTAGATGTTTATTAATACTAATTTCATTCACAATATTATATTAAATCTATGTAAATAAAAAATTAATAATAGCAATTATCTCATAAAATATCTATTACTAATTTAATTTTTTCCGATTAAACCTCTTGATCCGTGATTATCTGCCACCATCGGTTCGAAGGTTGGTTTGGTTTGAAAACAATGGTTAATATTATGCATTGAGTGGATTTATACATGGACACTAAATCAGTGAACTTCCTTTTATGAGAGTTGAGAGAGGAATACTACTAAACCAGTAAAGTTACTACTTGCAAATAATAAATTTGATTTATAATATTTTACTACTATTATGGAAGTTAATGGAGATGGATATTTCAGGAGCCAACATTAGGTGTGGCTGGTTATAACATTAATTGCACATGCAATTAATTATTTTTAAAGTTTCAATCTCATTTGAATTTTGTAGGTATATGTTTTATGGTTGAATTGTTATTAATCTACATATCATAAAATTGAATGACTTCACCAGGACTAGCTTCTGAGTGCTGAATCAACTATATAAGATATATACATTATTTTATATATATAACTTAAAAAAGGCTTTGTAGATGTATTAATCATTTCTCCTTTTAGCTCGGATAATTGATATTTTGATTTAAAATATTTTCATAAGAAGTACTGATAACTTAAACGAGTGATCATAGGTGAAAAATATAAATATCTTTTGGTAGGATCATAACGACTACCTAATTATAGAGTTGGGCCAAGCCAAATCAGTAAACTCAATATATACAATATTATTATTAGGGCTGCAATCGAGCCGAACCGAGCTAAATTTTAGCATGTTCAGGCTTGGTACAATATTTTTTTTCCGACCTCGAATTTTGGATCGAATTTGAAATCATGTTCAAGCTTGACTCATTTAAACTTGAGTCGAGCTCAAATTCAGCTCGTTAATAAATTATAATTCAACTAAACTCGAGAGATTCATTTTAAAATTCGTTTATAATTTATCAAAATACTCAACATTCTAAATATTTATTTTTAATAAAATAATTATAACAAAAATACTTAAAACTAACATAAAAGCAAAAGCATCAAATTAGTGAAAAAAAAATTCAATCATAAAATTGAGCATTACATGTACTATAAAGATATTACTCCCTCAATTACTTTTTATATGTCGTTTTTTGTTGTTTCATAAAGATTAAGAAATAATTAATCACGTTAAGTTTCAAAAATAAGATGACTAAATTACCCTTATTGATTATAGAGTAATAAATAATATGTGTATTAATTATAGAGTAGATAATAAGGATATAATTGAAAAAAATAAATTAAAATCTTATTGGTTTTCTAAAGTGACAAATATTTTGGAAAAAAATTCCTTCAAAAAACGTCATATAAAAAAAAAATTGAGGAAGTAATTAATAAAAAAGATATTTTTTAAAGATTAGAATATTATATTACATAATAAGGAAATATTATATTATATTAATCAGAAATATATATATTTTAGTCAAATTAAATTACCAAAAATTTTATAAGAATATTAAAATATATTTTTTAGAGTATCAAAATTATTAAGCTAATAATAATATAATAATCAAATTGTTCACGAGCTTATTATCGAGCTGTTCACGAGCCTATTAATCGAGCATATTCGTTAATTTATTATTGAGCTGTTCACGAGTCTAATCGAGCCGAGTTTTATTTTGCTTAATCTCGACTCGTTTATTAATCGAGTTTTAAAGTAAGACTCAAATTTGACTCATTTATAAAACGAGCTGAATACGAACGAATTTTTATCGAGCTTAATATCAAGCCGCTCGAGAACCGCTTGGGTCATTTGCAGTCATAATTATTATATATCGTCATACATATGTTTCATAGATATTAGTGTCTATGGTGAAATAAATATAATATATTATATTTAACTCTTATCTTTAAGACCATGTTCCTTGTCAACAGGCTTGACAAACTCCAGGTATCTCATAGTATAATTTATTTATATTTCTTTTGTAGGGCCATTTCAAAATTCTAAATATACTTTAACTTTAAGAAATTGAGGCAGATTACCTTGAAATCAACCCCTCATAAACTTTGGATTAAAAAAAACAAACACACATAATTTAAGAAAATTATCATGCATCAATCACAATAAAAGAACTCTAATCCAAAGACTGAGTTTTCAATGACAATAATAAATGCTTCCTTACTTACTACTTTTTCCATTCTTAATTTTAAACCGTTGAAAATTTAATTCAAAAATCCAAAAGCCATTTAATTTTTTCCCGCGGACCCCGCTGGGCCTTAGCCCACTTTATATCTTCAAATATCATTCACTTTTCCCACTTATCTTCACATTATCAAATCTCAATCCTCTTTAGTTCACACCTTTTCTTCTCTTCCTCTCTCACACATACACACATGTCCACGGCCGATCCGCCAGTATCGGCCACAGGCGTCAGTGGTTCTGGCGGATCAGCCACCGGCGTCGGCCTAGGTTATGGTATTGCTATTGCAGTTAGCATTCTAGTTCTCATTTCTACCATAATGCTTGCTTCTTATGCTTGTGTAAGAGTTAAAGGTAGTTATAGTCATCGCAATGGTAATAGTGGCAGTGAGCATAATGCCAATGTTTATAGGCCTAATCACCAATTCATTGCCGGCGAGCCCATAATGGTTGTGGGCCTTAACGATCCCGTCATTGAATCATATCCGAAAATGGTGTTGGGTGAAAGTCGGAGACTTCCATGGCCCAACAACGGCCCATGTTCAATTTGCTTGTCTGATTACAAGCCTAAAGATTCTATACGGTGCCTCCCAGATTGCCATCATTGTTTCCATGCTAATTGTATTGATCAATGGCTTAAGATGAGTGCCACGTGTCCTTTGTGTAGGAATTCTCCTGCTCCTTCAGCGGGCTCCACTCCTATTACTACTCCTTTGTCAGAATTAGTACCATTATCTTTCCACGCCAGGTGATCTTTTTCCAATTAATTGTTTTTTCATTTTCAATTTTATATTTTTAGAATTTAGTGTAGCTTTTATTTTTTATTTTTTGGAATGAATAAATTTAGCTTTGCCTGCGGATATAGAATTTAAATTTTTATTAGCAGTATTTTTTTTTTGTATTGTAAGAGAAATTAAATTCATTTAAAATAAAAAGAGAAATTAAAATTAAATTTATTATTAAATTATATATAAAACATTTTTTTTCTTTAATACTAAGAAAATTTGAGTCTTGAAGTATAATTATATTATTACAATCAAACTGTAGAGATGCAAATGAGTCAAACTGTTCGCGAGCGGTTTGATGTTCTACTCGATAAAAACTCGTTTACTTTTGGTTCGTTTTATTATCGAGTCAAGTTTGAACATTACTTTAATACTCGATTAATAAACGAGTTAAATTTGAACAAAATAAAATTCAGTTCGATTAGACTTGTAAACAATTCGATAATAAACTCACGAACATACTTGATTAATAGGCTCGTAAACAACTCGATAATAAGCTCGTGAATAACTTGATTATTATTATTATTATTATTATTAACTTAATAATTTTGACACTCAAAAAAAATATTTTAATACTCCTATAAACTTTTTAGTAATTTAATTTGATTAAAATATATATACTCATGATTAACATAATCTAATATTTTCTTATTATATAATCTAATATTATAATCTTTAAAAATATATTTTTTATTAATTAATATCTTTGAAATACATTCTCAATTTTATGATTGGATTTTTTTTTTCCACTAATTGGATGCGTTTACTTTTATGTTAGTTTTAAGTATTTTTTGTATAGTTATTTTATTAGAAATAAATATTTAGAAAGTTGGGTATTTTGATAAATTATAAACGAATTTCAAAATGAATCGAACTCGAGTTTAGTTGAATTATAATTTATTAACGAGCCGAGCTCAAGTTTAAACGAGTCAAGTTTGAACATAATTTTCAAGTTCGATCTAAAGTTCAAGATTGAGCTAAAAAAAAAATATGGAGTCAGGCTTGAACATGCTAAAACTCGACTCGGCTCAATTCGATTACAACCCTATCTAACTGTTAATGTATTTATACTGCAAAATAATATTATTTGGCTCGTTTTATAAATGAGTTAAGCTTGAACCTTACTTTAAAACTCGATTAATAAACGAGCCGAATTTGAGCAAAATAAAACTCGGTTCGATTAGACTCATGAACAGCTCGATAATAAGCTCGTGAACAATTTGATTATTATTATTATTATTATTAACTTAATAATTTTGACACTCCAAAAAATATATTTTAATACTCTTATAAAATTTTTGGTAATTCAATTTGACTAAAATATATATATTCCTGATTAACATAATCTAATATTTTCTTATTAT